>JAMXDD010000134.1:0-19780 GCA_024733475.1 Syzygium grande
ATATAAATGTTCTATGCAATCCTTTTAATTTGGATGCTAAATTTTAAGCAATTGTGGTATTTCTACCTCTTCTTCCTCTGGGCTTGTGGGACTTTGAGTATTGCATTGTATGTCAACAAGTGAATGTATTTCTTTGGAGGAGGTGATTAGCACTTTCATGCAACCTTATAGGAGAAAGCAAAGTAAGTACAAAATTGGAAGTATCTTTTCATACATATCGGGATGGGCTTTTGCTTCAAAGTGATTCTTAGTGCCGTATGCAGCCTTTGGAAAGAATTACCACCCCTATAGTTGCTTAAGCAAGTGCTTTAAAGTGCTCAAGATTATTTATTCTCTTATTAAGTGTGTAATATAAAAGAAAAAATAATATATGCCATTCTTGTGGAAAAATGTAGATGAATGTATTTTATTTCATATTATTATAATACATTTTGATGTTATTATGCTAATCAATGTTAAATATAAATTGTAGGAATTAATTTGTTGTTAATTAGATTTAAAATCAAGTCGCCCCTAACAATACGGCTTGCATAGTTCATCGCTAAAGAATTAATGAAAAATTCGTCGCTAAATACTCACAAAAAATTTACAAGGGCGCATTGACCAAAAACATTGCTGCACTCCAAAAAAATTAACAATTAGTGATGAATTTTTTTTGGTTAAAATTAGTAAACAAATTTTGTCAATGTAATAATTAGCTTATAAATACTAGTGACGGTAATGTAACATCCTCAATTTTGACCATATCGACCAATGAAGTGTATATCGATTCTCGTAATTTTAGTATGTCTCACCTAATCGACAATCACGCGATACCAAATCCAAATGGAAAAGCGCTAAATAGATCAGTAATGCGGGACCGAGAACCCGATCAGCGTTGAGCTACCGATTTCACGTAATAGGAATATTTTGCGCCAATATAGGCTCAAACGAAATGACGCTGATATCGCCGCAGAACGCGACGACGGATCGCTGCACATTTCACACGCATCGAAGTACCAACAAAGGAAACTCATTTTAATCCACAAACGCATCGCGGACCTCGTGTGCGCTAGCGTGATACCTTCCTCGCCTCGCCGAGATCTCGACCATCACCTATTCTGACACCCAGTCGATACGCCAATACCCTCAAATACCACCGCTTACGGTAGAGACCCCTAAAATCAAATCCAGCCAGTTTGATCTATATTGAGCCCGGAATCGACATCAAAATTTCAAGGGTAATTACAACTATTTTGCAAGACGGACGCCATTTACAGTGACCATACATATTTGGGATAAGAATGATTGAAAATAGAAATTTCACAGTAAATTGGGGAAAATTGCAATTTAGTCCCTAGTGGACCATTACGTCCATTTCCTCGAGGCTCAAACGAAATTATTTTCGGAATCGACGCTATTTTGGGCAACCATGCACGCTTGGAGTGCATACTGTCAAAAATTGGAATTTCAATCTCCCGAACGAAAATTACTTCGCTTTGCCCTAGGGACACCGAGGTCGTAATTCCGAGGCCGCTTGAGGTTACTTCTTCATGCCAAGGTCATTTTGGGATAGCCACGCCATTTGGAGTGGTTTTTGACCTAAAAGTGGAATTTCACAAAAATTGAAAAATAATATTATTTTATTCCCGGAAACTTCAAGCAGACGATTTCTATGACTTTCTGTAAAGCCGAATTTCGCGATTCATTAACCTGGACATGCCTCCTATGAATATTTAGGACCGGTATGAGCAAAAATTAAATTTCGGTTCTGGGATGGAAAATGACTTAAAATGCCCTAGGCCATTTTAATTAATTCCGAAATTTGATTATTTTTTAAGCTAACTAAGATTAGTTAGACTAAACCAAGTCTGGTCAGCCTTGGGTTAAGGCAATTGACCATTCTACCCTCGTTTATTGGATAAGATTCACATAGCCCTCGACGTAGGTAAATGGTCATTTTGTTAAGATCTTGACACATGTCTTCCACTAATCCATCTTTGACTCCATTTGAAACTTCTAATAATTAATAAAAATTTGTTGCTATTATTGACCAAAAAAAAACATTCTGGGACAAAAAAAATTGACAAATTAGTGATGAATTTTTTTTTGGTTAAAATTAGCAACAAATTTTGTCACGAATAATTAGCGATAAATAATTAGTGATTTAATGTAACATCCTGAATTTTGACCCGTTATCGGGACCAATGAAGTGTATATTGATTCTCGTGTAATTTTAGTACGTCTCGCCCGGAATTGATCAATCACGGGATACTAACCAAATGGGAAAGGCTAAATAGGATCAGGTACGTGGACCGAGAACCCGATCGCGGTTGAGCGCCGATTTCGACGAACGCCGAGGGAATATTTTGCGCCAATATAGGTCGATCTTAGGAAAATGACGGGTTGATATCGTCAGTAACGTACGATCGGATCGCGGGTGATTTCACACGATCGAAAGTGCGCCTGACAAAGGAAACCCGATTTTAATCCAAACGATCGTGACCTCAGGTGCTAGTGATAATTCCTCTCGTTCTCTCGAGATTCGAGACCATCACGACTTGGACAATCTTAGGTCGATACGCGTAATACCTAAACAGCCGCCCGTTAGTGAGAGACCCTAAAACTGCAAACGAGCTATTTTGATCGCGATATTGAGCCCGAACTTCGATATCAAAATTTCAAGGGTAATTACAACTATTTTGCAAGACGGACGTCATTTTAGAGTGACCATACATATTTGGGACAAGAATGATTGAAAATAGAAATTTCGACAGAAATTGGGGAAAATTGCAATTTAGTCCCTAGGGACCTCGATGTCCATTTTCGAGGCCCAAACGAAATTTTTTCAGAATCGATACCATTTTGGGGCAACCATGCACGTTTGGAGTGCATACGGTCAAAAATTGGAATTTCGACTCCGGAACAAAAAATTACGGTTTGCCCCTAGGGACACCGAGGTTGAATTGAGGCCGTTTCAGGTTATTTTTCGCGGCCAAGGTCATTTTGGGGTAGCCACGCTCATTTGGAGTGGTTTTGGACAAAAAGTGGAATTTCGACAAAAATTGAAAAATAATATTATTTTATTCCCGGAAACTTCGCAGACGATTTTCGAGGACTTAGAAAGTGAATTTCGCGATTCCGACACCGGATTATGTCTCCCATGAATATTTAGGACCGGTATGAGCAAAAATTGGAATTTCGGTTCGGGATGGAAAAATGACGAAAATGCCCCTAGGCCATTTTAATTAATTCGAAATTTGATTTTTTTTGGGTTAACCAAGATTAGTTAGGACTAACCAGGTCTGGTCAGCCTTGGGTTAGTGGCAATTGACCATTCTACCCTTGCTTATTTGGATAAGATTCAATATTAGCCCTTGGATGAGGGGTAAAATGGTCATTTTTGTTAAGATCTTGACACATGTCTTCCACTAATCCATCTTTGACCCATTTGACCAGAAACTTCTCTCTCTCTCTGCCATTTCTCTGTTTTGCCGAGAGTTTCTTCATTTCCCTGAAAATTTTCCTTTCTTTTCCCATTTTTCATTACATTTTGCACATTTTGCATTTCGATATTTCATTCACGCGGAGCGATTACCAGCCGAGCTGCTGGCCACCTCACGCCACCACCAGCAGCCCTTTCCCGCCCAAGACCAGCCACCACAGCCCCTGTTTTGGCCTCAAACAGAACCGGACAGCAGCTAATCGTCGGTTTCGTCATCGCCTGGCGGACCGCCGGCTTGCACCGGGCGCCGCCATCAATCCTTACCGCTCGCCGATGATCGACCGCCCGTTCCGTCGTCCCGAATCGCTAATAGGCGGTATAAACCCCTAAACCCCTAATTAGTTTAATTATGCATTTTTAGGGGTTAATTAGGCCTAAATGAGGGTTAATTAGGCTTAATTATGTGTGGGATGTTTTGTATGGGTCATTAGGACCTAATGAGATGATTTAATGGTGGTTTAATGGCCTAAATTGAGATCTGGTCTGGTACTGTTCATGAGTACCGAAAATGGTAAATTTTGTTCAAGTTTTATACCAATTGAGTCCAATGGTTAATGCTTTAAAATTGGGCATTTGGTAGACTAATTAAGCTTATTTGAGGCTTAATTATGTGTATTTGATGGTTGGATGTTTAGGGTAGGTAATTAGGGCTCAATGAGATGGTTTAAAGGTGAATTAGTGCCTAAATGTGCAATTTTCCTGGTACTGTTCATGGGGCTCGAAATTGCACAAATTTGTCTAAGTTTTGCACTAATTAAGTTCAATGATTCAAGACTTGAAATTAGGCCATTCAAGTGTTAATTAGGGTCATTTGAGGCTTAATGATGTGTATTTGGGGATTGGATGTTTAGGGTATGTGATTAGGCCCTAATGAGATTGTTTAAGTGTGATTTGGTGCTTGAGGCAAAAAATCTGCCCCTGGTACTGTTCACAGTACCGAATTTGTGTATTTTGTCCAAGTTGAGTATTTAATGGATAATGGATTGATGGCGGGAATTTAGACCTTTTAAGGAACAATTGGGACTTGAATAAATTCTATAGATTGGCCCCGTGATAATGAGAATGAGGACTAAATTTATTAGCCCAAGGCGAGCCTTAGGCGCATTAGATTGAATTGCGTAAGGAATGCGCGGAATAAACTTGGAATTGATTGGATTAAAATGGAAATGCTTGAGTATGCCAAGAATGAGAGGAATATGTCCAATTTGAGCATGGTTATGCTTGGTGTGTTGGCATAGATAATTAACATTAAATTCCAGGGCATGTGGTTTACAAAGGTGCGTTATGGTGCGACTGAAATTAAGTGCTTAATGTACATGCCTGAGATTTATCCATTGTGGCCTTCGGGTCGGTTTATACAATTGTTGGCCTTCGGGTCGGGCCTTCGGGTCGAATGATTTATGACCATTGGGTCATGGCCTTCGGGTCGATTTAATTGTGATGACCATTGGGTCATGGCCTTGGTCGATTTATGGCCTTCGGTCGACGAATTGATGACCATTAGGTCATGGCCTTTGGGTCGATTTAACTGTTTATGAGGTATAATGATTTATTCTGGTCCTATGATTCATGCATTTTAATTACTCTCGGAGGTGCACATTAGCCTAGTTTAGGATTAGTGATTTGTACTTGCTGAGTTTTCTCACGGTTGTGGTAAAACCGACATTTCGGATCCCGCCATGAATTTCCAGGACTCGGATGTTGAGTATGAGATCGTGGAGGATTAGGTAAAGCATGAGGAACTAGGTGGGGTAGTTTTTAAGCTGGAGATTGTGGATCATATCCCAAGGCAAGGCGGATGCCATGATCCTTTTGTTGTATCTTTTTGTATAATGGATATTGTATTATAAGTTTTATAATGAAAGTATATGTTGTTTTTAATCGCTGGTAATTTGTGAACTCTTGCTATTCATGGTTGCTAATATTTATGTCTGGGTATATATATATATATACGTTGTTTCCGCATGTGGCGTATTTTCTCCGATTTGGGTTTTCGGCCGGTGGCGTAACTTCGGGAGCGTCGCATCTTATTTCGACCTATACGCGGATGTTAATGCTTCATGGGTAGGGGGCGTGACATCCCCGTTCGAATTGGTATCAGAGCAAGGACAGCTCTGTTTGATCTAGTTGAGCCCTGGAGTGATAAGGAAGAGTAACCATGGGTAGCTATAGGGTGACTTAGTGTGCTAAGTGTACCTCCAGAATGCTTGTGTTTGAATGTTGTGGTGATTATTTGAACCAAGTGTTATGCAGGTGTGGCAGGACCCAAGGTAAGTTTGCAAGTCCTTGGGTGAAAATTATGTGCCGTTGTGCTAGCCGCATGCTGAGTGCTTAATTGCTTTTGTATTGATACCTGCCTAGGACTTAGACCGGTTAGTTGGTTTAGGTCTCTAATTCCTAGATGGAATTATATCAGGTAGTTGAGCACTCAGAATATTAGGATGAGCAGTGAAAGAGGAAGAGTGAGAAGAGCCCCAAGGAGGGGCGCAGGAAGAGAAGCTCGTGGTGGGGGTCACAAGTAGAGCGAGATAGAAAAACACCTGCAAGTGGGGCTAGAGAGAGGAGAGAACCCTAGAGTTGGTGTCAGGGGCAGCAAAGCAGACCCTTCAGCTGATGTTAGTATGTGGAAGATCCGCGATGGAAGGAGTTCCTTGCATTAGAAAAGAATTGGCAATGTGATGGATAGGCAAAGCACAAAGAAAGAGAGAATGCGATCGGCCAAAGTCATGGGAGGTCGCAGCAGTCTTGTCCCATGAGAAGAATCAAGCCCCAGTCCAGCAAGTTCAAGCTCAACCAATGGTGGCACCTAGGCCAATGCACCGCTTGGTGGAGCAGCTTGTTTAAAAACCGCCCAAGTTCACGGGCGAGGTGACCCGTAAACCTACCGTGTTGGGTGGAGGAGCTAGAAAAGCATTTGATCCGTTGGGATGTACCGAGACCAAAAGATTTCTTTGGCATCAGATCAATCGCAAGATAATGCCCACGATTGGTGAAAAGCTTTTAATGATAGAGTGTTTCCCGAATTTATGGAACTGACTGGCGATATTTGTTGAGCATTTCTATGGTCAAGATTTTTCGTGAAAAGTGCTCAAGAGAAGAAGATGGCGTAGTTCATGAGGCTTCGCTGGGGTCGGCGACAAAGGGTACAAGACGGGGCGTAGTTTGCCAGATTATCCAGATTTGCCCTAAGGATGGTTGAGAATCCCTTGGACAAGGCTCGGAGATTCCGGGATGGACTGAAACCGGATCTTCGCACCCAGATGCTTTTGCTGAATATCAGAGATTATCGAGAGCTGTATGAGCGAGCCCAAACTATGGAGCGAGATCAGATAGAAAGGACAACAGCATCGGGTTCGAGGTTTATTCCGAATCGGGACAATCGTCGCTTTGGAAAGAGATCAATGGCCAGCAATAGACGGTTTGTTCCGCCCCCGAGAAGGATTATAGGGAAGCCCAGTCAGACGCCAAATAGAATTGGAGCTTGTTTTCGTTGCGGGAGTTTGGGACACCAGATAAAGAATTGCCCCCAACAACGATTGGGACCCCTGTGACAACAAAGCAAGAAACCGCCAGCAGAAATCAAAGCTGGGAATCCCCAACCGTTATTCAGTATGGTACACCCGACAAGGACGAGTATATGCTATGGCGCGAAAGGATGCCGAGGACGGCCACGGGCGGGTCACAGTGTACCGCTTTCTCTCCTCGCGGATCATGCGGCTTATGCATTATTTGATCCCGGCAACCCATTCATTTATTTCAACGTTTATTAGATTGGTTGGTCCGAGTCCGCTTTTACTTGAAATCATGTTATGTGTGACTTCCACCCCTAATCGCATGATAGGGTGTTAGTATCATCGGTGCTTGACTGTAAAATTGTGATTGGGAAATGTTGAGGAAAGGATTGATTTAGCTGTGTTAGCCATGTATGACTTTGATGTGATCATTGGTATGGATTCAATACAAATGTAAAGCCGCTATGGATTGGTAGTAGGGACGATCCAATTTAATCCGATTGACGCCCTAGGTTTGAATTTTCAGGAAATCGAGGAGGAACCTTGATTCCTTGGATTTCCTCAAGAGAGGCAACCGAGATGCTTGAGGAAGGTTGTGAGGATATTTGGTTAATGTTAAGGATCCGACATTGGTGGAACCTAAGTTGGAAGAAACTCAGAGTGTGCAATTTCCCGAGGTTTTTCCTCAAGAATTACCGGGTTTGCCACTAGAACGGAAGTGGAATTCGTAATAGAATTGGCCCCCGTGCACATGAGCCAATTTCTAAGGCCCCGTGATCGGATGTCTTTGTCCGAATTGAAGGAGCTAAAAGTCCAGATGCAGGAGTTATTGGACAAAGGATTTATTCGCCCTAGTGCGTCTCCATGGGGAGCACCAAATCCCGCTTTGTGAGGAAAAAGGACGGGACGTTGAGATTATGTATAGACTACCGGCAGTTGAATCGGTGACTATAAAGAATAAGTATCCATCGCCAAGGATCGACGATTTGTTTGATCAATTGCAAGGAGCGTCCGTGTTTTCCAAGATTGATCTACGGACGGGTATCATCAGTTAAGAATTCGGAAAGAGGATATACCCAAGACTGCATTTAGGACAAGGTATGGGCATTATGAGTTTACAGTCATGCCCTTTGGTTTGACGAACGCCCGCGACTTTTCATGGATCCGATGAATGTAGTTTTTAAAGAATTTGGATCGATTGATTTATCGTGTTCATTGACGATATTCTGGTGTATTCGAAGAGTTCAGAAGAACACGAGGTGCATTTGACTGAAGTACTACGGACATTAAGGGAGCATGCGCTTTATGCGAAGTTCAGTAAATGCGAGTTCTGGCTTAGCAAGGTAGCCTTCCTTGGACATATTGTATCGGGAGAAGGGATATCTGTGGATCCGACTAAGATTGAAGCAAAGTGCTTAAGTGGCCCAGGCCGACATCAGTGACGGAGATCGAGAAGTTTTTAGGATTGGCTGGCTATTATCGACGTTTTTGTGGAAGGGTTCTCGCCGATAGCCACGCCATTGACACGATTAAAAAAAAGGAGACTAGGTTTGAATGGGACGACAAGTGTGAACGAAGTTTTCGTGAGCTTAAGCATAATGGACAACGACTCCGGTCTTGACTATTCCATCCGGGACGGTGGATTCGAGGTGTACAGTGATGCTTCGCTCAAAGGACTGGGTTGTGTGTTAATGCAACATGGGAAAGTAGTTGCATATGCGTCACGTCAGTTAAGGCCCCACGAGTTGAACTATCCGATGCATGACTTAGAGTTGGCTGCCATTGTTTTTGCACTCAAAATCTGGAGACATTATTTATGTGGGGAGAAGTTTCAGATTTATACGGATCATCAGAGCCTCAAATACCTGTTCTCACAGAAAGAGTTGAATATGAGGCAGCGTAGATGGATGGAACTTTTAAAAGATTATGACTGCGACATCATGTACCACCCTGGAAAAGCGAATCGAGTGGCGGATGCGCTAAGTCGCAAATCGAGTATGGCACACTTGATGATCAAGGAATGGACGTTATTGGAAAAGCTCCTAGATTCAGAATTTAAATTTGAATTAAGCCATGTGTCGAATCTGCTGGCTACTTTGAGAATCGAAATGAGATTCAAAATCAAGATTAAGGCTCTCGCAGTCCACGGATCATGAGATTCAGAAAATCGTGGAAATGGATGCCACTACAAGGAAACCAGATTTCCAAGTATCAGAGGATGGAATCCTGAAATTTAGAGGACGATGGTGTGTACCTGATGATACCGAGCTTAAGGAAGAAATATTAAGAGAAGCTTATCGAAGAATTACAAGATCCACCTCGGCAAAGACGAAAATGTATCGTAATCTACGGCAAGCATTATTGGTGGAACGGAATGAAAAACGGATGTGGCTGTGTATGTGGCTAAGTGTTTGACGCGGTCAGGTAAAGGCACAACATTGTAAACCGGAGGATCGCCGCGATCGACTGGAAATTCTTTGAGTGGAAATGGGAACATATCACCATGGATTTCGTGACCGGATTACCGAAGTCAAAGAGGGCATGATTCAACTGGGTGATAGTGGATAGATCGACTAAGCCGCGATTTTCCGGCAAAGGCGCAAGGATTTTGAGTTAGAAAGGTATGCGGAGTTATAATGAAGGCGATTGTTAGATCGCATGGAGTGCCGTGACGATTACATCGATCGTGACCCGAGGTTTACTGCAAATTTTTGGAAGAGTCCGCAGACGGCCTTGGGGACAAAAAGTGCGTTCAAGACAGTTTTACCATCCGCAAACTGACGGTCAATCGGAAAGAACTATCCAGACTCTCGAGGATATGTTGCGAGCTTGTGTACTGGATTTTGAGGTAAATGGGAAGAACAACTGCATTTAGTGGAGTTTGCGTATAATAACAGTTATCAGCAGAGTATCCAGATGGCCCCATTCGAAGCTTTGTATGGCAGAGCGTAGCGTAGGGACTCCAGATATTGGGATGAAGTGGGAGAACGAAGCATTACGGGCCCAGAGTTGGTACAGCAAACAGTGGAAGCTGTTGAGATTATCCGAGAGAGGTTAAAGACAGCACAGAATCGCCAGAAAAGTTACGCCGATCGGAGACGACGACCTTTGGAATTCCAAGTTGGAGATCATGTGTTTCTCAAAGTGTCACCTATGAAAGGGTTATCCCGATTTGGCAAGAAAGGGAAGCTGAGTCCGAGGTTTGTTGGACCGTTTGAGATTTTGGAAAAGATTGGCGATATGGCGATAGGCTTGCCCCGCCACCAAATTTGTCCTGTGTACATAATGTCTTCCACGTGTCAATGTTAAGGAAGTATGAACCAGACCCGACGACGCTCTAAGATACGAGGAAATAGATGTGGATGATGATGGGTGTCGCGTGGAAAGACTAGCTTAATTGAGGATCGGAAAGATCGAGTACTTCAAAATAAGACAATCCCGATGGTTAAGATAGTTTGGGAACACCACGATAGAAGGCGCTACTTGGGAAAGCGAGGAAGCCATGCGACATCAACACCCCGATTGTTCGAGGAGGCAGGTTTGAAGTACAAATTTCGAGGACGAAATTTTTGTAGGGGGAAGAGTTGTAACATCCTAAATTTTGACCCGTTATTGGGACCAATGAAGTGTATATTGATTCTCGTGTAATTTTAGTACGTCCTCCCGGAATTGATCAATCACGGATACTAACCAAATGGGAAGGCTAAATAGGATCAGGTACGTGGACCGAGAACCCGATCGCGGTTGAGCGCCGATTTCGACGAACGCCGAGGGAATATTTTGCGCCAATATAGGTCGATCTTAGGAAAATGACGGGTTGATATCGTCAGTAACGTACGATCGGATCGCGGGTGATTTCACACGATCGAAAGTGCGCCTGACAAAGGAAACTCGATTTTAATCCAAACGATCGTGACCTCAGGTGCTAGTGATAATTCCTCTCGTTCTCTCGAGATTCGAGACCATCACGACTTGGACAATCTTAGGTCGATACGCGTAATACCTAAACAGCCGCCCGTTAGTGAGAGACCCTAAAACTGCAAACGAGCTATTTTGATCGCGATATTGAGCCCGAACTTCGATATCAAAATTTCAAGGGTAATTACAACTATTTTGCAAGACGGACGTCATTTTAGAGTGACCATACATATTTGGGACAAGAATGATTGAAAATAGAAATTTCGACAGAAATTGGGGAAAATTGCAATTTAGTCCCTAGGGACCTCGATGTCCATTTCCGAGGCCCAAACGAAATTATTTTTCGGAATCGATGCCATTTTGGGGCAACCATGCACGTTTGGAGTGCATACGGTCAAAAATTGGAATTTCGACCCCGGAACGAAAAATTACGGTTTTGCCCCTGGGGACACCGAGGCCGAATTCGGAGGCCGTTTGAGGTTATTTTTCGCGGCCAAGGTCATTTTGGGATAGCCACGCTCATTTGGAGTGGTTTTGGACAAAAAGTGGAATTTCGACAAAAATTGGAAAATAATATTATTTTATTCCCGGAAACTTCGCAGACGATTTTCGAGGACTTAGAAAGTGAATTTCGCGATTCCGACTCTGGATTATGTCTCCCATGAATATTTAGGACCGGTATGAGCAAAAATTGGAATTTCGGTTCGGGATGGAAAAATGACGAAAATGCCCCTAGGCCATTTTTAATTAATTCCGAAATTTGATTATTTTTTTTGGGGTTAACCAAGATTAGTTAGGACTAACCAGGTCTGGTCAGCCTTGGGTTAGTGGCAATTGACCATTCTACCCTTGCTTATTTGGATAAGATTCAATATTAGCCCTTGGATGAGGGGTAAAATGGTCATTTTTGTTAAGATCTTGACACATGTCTTCCACTAATCCATCTTTGACCCATTTGACCAGAAACTTCTCTCTCTCTCTGCCATTTCTCTGTTTTGCCGAGAGTTTCTTCATTTCCCCTGAAAATTTTCCTTTCTTTTCCTGTTTTCTGTTCTGTTTTGCGCGTTTTTGCATTTCCTGGTACTGTTCATGCCGGAACAGTACCAGCCAGAGCTGCTGGCCACCTCACGCCACCACCAGCAGCCCTTTCCCGCCCAAGACCAGCCACCACAGCCCCTGTTTTGGCCTCAAACAGAACCGGACAGCAGCTAATCGTCGGTTTCGTCGTCGCCAAGGACCGGACGGCTTGCACCGAGGGCGCCGCCGTCAATCCTTACCGCTTGTCGATGATCGACCGCCCGTTCCGTCGTCCCGAATCGCTAATAGAAGTAGTATAAACCCCTAAACCCCTAATTAGTTTAATTGTGCATTTTAGGGGTTAATTAGGGCCTAAATGAGGGTTAATTAGGCTTAATTATGTGTGGGATGTTTTGTATGGGTCATTAGGACCTAATGAGATGATTTAATGGTGGTTTAATGGCCTAAATTGAGATCTGGTCTGGTACTGTTCATGAGTACCGAAAATGGTAAATTTTGTTCAAGTTTTATACCAATTGAGTCCAATGGTTAATGCTTTAAAATTGGGCATTTGGTAGACTAATTAAGCTTATTTGAGGCTTAATTATGTGTATTTGATGGTTGGATGTTTAGGGTAGGTAATTAGGGCTCAATGAGATGGTTTAAAGGTGAATTAGTGCCTAAATGTGCAATTTTCCTGGTACTGTTCATGGGGCTCCGAAATTGCACAAATTTGTCTAAGTTTTGCACTAATTAAGTTCAATGATTCAAGACTTGAAATTAGGCCATTCAAGTGTTAATTAGGGTCATTTGAGGCTTAATGATGTGTATTTGGGGATTGGATGTTTAGGGTATGTGATTAGGCCCTAATGAGATTGTTTAAGTGTGATTTGGTGCTTGAGGCAAAAATTTGCCCTGGTACTGTTCACAGTACCGAATTTGTGTATTTTGTTCAAGTTGAGTATTTAATGGATAATGGATTGATGGCGGAATTTAGACCTTTTATGGAACAATTGGGACTTGAATAAATTCTATAGATTGGCCCGTGATAATGAGAATGAGGACTAAATTTATTAGCCCAAAAGCGAGCCTTAGGCGCATTAGATTGAATTGCGTAAGGAATGCGCGGAATAAACTTGGAATTGATTGGATTAAAATGGAAATGCTTGAGTATGCCAAGAATGAGAGGAATATGTCCAATTTGAGCATGGTTATGCTTGGTGTGTTGGCATAGATAATTAACATTAAATTCCAGGGCATGTGGTTTACAAAGGTGCGTTATGGTGCGACTGAAATTGAGTGCTTAATGTACATGCCTGAGATTTATCCATTGTGGCCTTCGGGTCGGTTTATACAATTGTTGGCCTTAGGGTCGGGCCTTCGGGTCGAATGATTTATGACCATTGGGTCATGGCCTTCGGGTCGATTTAATTGTGATGACCATTGGGTCATGGCCTTCGGGTCGATTTAACTGTTGATGACCATTGGGTCATGGCCTTCGGGTCGATTTAACTGTTTATGAGGTATAATGATTTATTTCTTTGGTCCTGTGATTCATGCATTTTAATTACTCTCTCAAGGTGCACATTAGCCTAGTTTAGGATTAATGGTTTGTACTTGCTGAGTTTTCTCACGGTTGTGGTAAAACCGACATTTTGGATCTCCGCCATGAATTTCCAGGACTCGGATGTTGAGTATGAGATCGTGGAGGATTAGGTAAAGCATGAGGAACTAGGTGGGGTAGTTTTTGAGCTGGAGATCGTGGATCATATCCCAAGGCAGGCGGATGCCGTGATCCTTTTGTTGTATCTTTTGTGTATAATGGATATTGTATTATAAGTTTTATAATGAAAGTATATGTTGTTTTTAATCACTGGTAATTTGTGAACTCTTGCTATTCATGGTTGCTAATATTTATGTCTGGGTGTATATATATATACGTTGTTTCCGCATGTGGCGTATTTTCTCCGATTTGGGTTTTGAATTGGGGTGACATAACCTGGGAGGCGTCGCATCTTATTTCGACCTATACGCGGATGTTAATGCTTCATGGGTAGGGGGGCGTGACAACGAATTTTGCGACGAATATATTTAAATCGTAAATTAGCGATTTAAAATTGATATTTTTGTCGCTAAATTTTGCGACGCTTGAATTAGCGAAATTTTTTTTGTCGCAAAATTTGTCGCTAAAACCTCATTTTTCTATAGTGGAATTTTGCGGCGAATTTTGCGACTAAATTTTGCGACTAATTTTACGTATTTAATTTTTATGATTTAATAAAGTTCGTGGCTAATTTGCGGATTTAATTTTGTGAAGAATTATTTATGACGAATTTTTTTCCGTCAAAAATTTTCTGACGCCCTATTAGCGACGGATTTTGCCAAATTTTTCGTCGCAAAATTCGTCGCTAATCCCTTGTTTTTTGTAGTGTGACAAATTTACTTTCCGTTAGTGCCCGTTAAATTAAATTAATATCATGAAAAATCACAAATTGGTAAACTTGTGACAAACAGAGGGCCAAAATCCCAAATTGTTACACCCGTCAACTACTACGTGTTATCAAACTTAGTAATTTGATGGTAAAATTTAACGAAAACTAACGGAGGGTAAATTTGTCTCAAGTGTACCAGTTTGAGGTTTTTGATGTTCAAAAAATTAGTTCGGGGTAAAATTGTCACAGTTGTATCAGTGTAGGGTTTTTGGTGATCAAAAAAATAGTTCGGGGTAAAATTGTTACAGGTGTACTAGTTTAGGGTTTTTTGTGGTAAAAATAAAAGTTTGCGGTAAATTTGTCACGGGTGTATTAGTTTGGGGTTTTTCATGATATTAACCCAATTTTTATGGCCCTAGAGCCCCATTTTTACACCTAAAAAAAACTAATGATTCTGTATATTTCTATGGTATATTATGCCAGTAATGCTGTCGCAGAAGGATGAAGGTAAGCTAAACTTTCTTGCTTTACCAAAGTGGGTCCCTGTCAATCGTAAAGGAAGTACTTTTGTCCCTAGAGGAAGTCAATCGTAGAATACGAAAGTAGAGGCCATTAATGCCAGCTCTATGAATTAAGAACACTAAAACAAAAGAAAGTAGGTAGAATCCGGTAACCTGTCAATTTTGCACGTTCATATTATCAAGAATCAATATTGAACGTATAAAAAGCTTACCATAAACTCTTTCAGAAATTTCACAGACCCCATCTGGTGGTTTCCTGCAAAAGTATCCACTGAGTAAGGCCATCGTGCAAGAAGATTGTATCAAAAATTTTCTATGAAGCACCTCGAAAGAGCTAGAGCAGCTCCACATCATGAAGGGAAAACCAGAAGTCAGTTCGATATGTCCACGGCAGTTGACAATTTTTTTATGGATCGTCAAACATAAATTTGTGGTCTTGCTATCATTGATTAATTTATTTTGGGTGGGGGCGTTCTTTTATCGCATGATCGGTATCTAGGAGCTAGCCCTTATCAGTTCTTCCTACTATCCAAGTAATCAATGTTTCTTAATTGCCTCAGGGATGCGAACTCACATGTTTCTCTCCCCTTTCCCCACTCCTCTTCTCTAGTTTAAAAATTAAATTTATTTCATGTTGCTAAACGCCATCATGATGTAGTTAGGCGACGAAGCTTTTTTGGCAGTCTTTAAATCAACTCACCGATTATACATATCACTGTTCCCTTCGCGGAATTGGTTGAGCTGTGAGTCCCTGTCCACCTGCGCACTAGGAATATGCCAAGAAGATGCATCCTTGGTCCCTCACTGACCTCTTCGGGCTGTGAGTTCCCATCTCGTTGTCCCCAGGACTACACAATTCCTCGATCTTCCTCTGTATTTCAGACATCTGAGGGCGCGAATTCGAGAATACACAAGTGTTTGCCACCACAAACAGCTCTTTTATCCCTCCACACCGTGGTACCGTCTGAGCTTCGCATCGAAAACTTCAGAAGTCCCCATCGTGTAAACAATGTAGTTGACCCACGCAGGAAGATCAACAACATGACCTGCCTCATTGTGGAGAGTCGTGGTGGACAGCTCCCCAGTCAGGAGCTCCAGAAGTAACACCCCGAAGTCATACACATCCGCCTCTGACGGGTCAGCCCCGCCCTTCGGGTCAGGCCTTGTGAGAGGTGGGGGAGGCCATAATCAGAGACCCGGGCCTCAAAGGACAGCGTGAGGAGGACGTTGGATGACTTGATGTTCCCGTGGTGGATATCCTGGGCGTGCAGCTGCTCAATGGCCCGGGCAGCTCCGAGAAGGCAAACGAAAGCCTGACTTCCCCGCTCAGGAATTCATTTTTTTTTGTATCCAATTGGCCCGACAAGCTTCCCATGGGCATGTAATCGTATAAGAGGAACTTCTGCTGTTCACTGTAGAAGTAAGCCCTAAGAGGGAGCAGGTTCTCGTGGTCCACGGCTCCGATAGCTTTGACCTTGTCCCAGAAATCCGTGGCCGACAAGACCACATCCTGGAGCCTCTTCAAGACCACCGTGGTGGACCCGTCCTCCAGGTCAGCCTAGTAAAGTCGTTCCTTTTCCCAATCCCCGCTTACTGGCCCTCATAACATCCCCCAAATCAAACCTCTTCACGGGTACTACAAAAAAATAAGGATTTAGCCACAGAAATTAGCGACAAATAATTTTTTTTTCGTGGCTAATTTACGACAATTTTTTCGTCACAAATTAGCGACGAAAAATTATTCGTTGCTAATTGTGACGAAAAAAAAAATTAAATGCATAAAATTAGCCCACGAAAAAAATCCATAGCAAATTTACGTGAATTTTTGCCAAAAAAAAAATTCGTGGCTAATTTGCAGCGAAATTAGCGATTAATTTTTTCCGTTCGAATTTGCAACGAAAAAAATGTCAACGCTTAGTTTGTGACGGAATTTGCCACGAAAAAATTTCGTGGCAAATTTGCGACGGAATTTGCCATGAAAAAAATTCGTGGCAAATTTGCGACGAATTATTTTTCCGTTGCTAATTTGCGGCAAAAAAAATGTCATCGCTAATTTGCGATGGAATTTGCCACGAAAAAAATCCGTCACTAATTTGCAACGGAATTTGCGACGAAAAATTATTCGTTGCTAATTAGCGACGGAGTTAGCGACGGATTTTTTTTCGTCGCTAATTTTGCGACGTAATTTCCTTCATGATATTTGCTCAACAGTATTAAAAGCATCACACATGAAGAAACCGAAGAGATATTCCAATTATTCTTTACAATTTAGAAAGGATATTTCCTCCATTGTTTTTTAATTCAATAGAGTATCTCTCGGTTCACTTGCCTTATGAGGCCAAAGTTGCATGTCCCATCCAATTTCGATAGATGTATCCATTTGAGAGGTAAAAAATTTTTCAAAATAAATTTCAAAATACTTTATTATATATTATGTTCTGATAAACTTCTTTCTATTGCAACAAGGTTCTTATATCATTTGAAGAAAAAAATGAAGAATAAGGCATGTGTTGAAGCTTCAATTTGTAATGCATATATTATAGAAGAAGTGACAACATTTGCATCATACTATTTTGAGCCGCACGTGCAGTGCAAAAGGCGGAGGCAGGAAGAAATGATGAGGGTCCCATCGATCCCAATTGCAAATTATTCTCTATTTTCAATTATCTCGATCGACCAAGCGGCCCATGTAAGTTTCGTTGCTTAACAGGTGAAGAATGATAGGTATCCCATACATATATTTTACTGAACTGTCCAGAAGTGGAGCCATGCTTCTAGTAAGTGTATATTTGTAAATATATGTATTGCGTGTCAAATATTTACTAATATATAAATGTAAATTGTTAATAGGATTTTTCAAAATTCAATGTATGGACTACCACCAAATGAGTTTGACCGTTTGTACGATGAATAATTTACAGCATAGTTCAAAACATATGTAAGTTGCCTATAGACCAAAATGAAGTTATTAATATTTTATACATCATTTAAATATATATTATTGACTTTGTGTGTGCGATCTTAGGTTCACAGTAATCATGATCAAGTTGAAGAGCAATGATTGCTATATTATCTATCATGGGGTCCACAGTCAAGCATACGAACTTGGCCAACATATTTCATAAACGGGTATAATTTTCACACTCAAGAATATGGAATGGGAAAAGTCACAATGAATAGTGGTGTGTGTGTTCGGTCATCCAATTGTGATAGTTCAAAAGATAATTTTTATGGCTTGTTGGATGAAATCATCGAGATAGAGTACCCCGGACCATTAATGCAGGTTGTGTTATTTAAGTGCATGTGATTCGACTCAGTCAAAGGAATGAATGTGCATACGAAGTTTAACTTGGTTGAAATAAATTACAAAAAAAGGTATATGAAATATGAACTATTTGTGTTGGCACAACAAGCAATTCAAGTATATTATGCATCATATTCTAGTTTGAAACGTGATAAAACTGATTGGTGAGCTGTATGTAAAACCAAAGCACGAAGAAAAATCGAGGAACACTAGAAGGATTAAGCATATCAACAAGAGGAAGTTTGTAACGCGGTCCAAACTGAGGAATATAAGATTCTTACTCTACGAGATCCATGTGAAGCAATGATAGATGTAGATCTAACTGAAATTCGCGAATCAAATTTAGAAGGTGTTGCAGAATCTGATTTTGAGACAGAGGATGATGAGGATGATGATGACGATAATGCTCAAAAAGAAGATCAAGATCAAGATGAAGACGAAGGTGAAGATAAAGATTTAGATTTTTGAGATTTTTTACTAATTATGTCGTAATTATTATTATTATTATTATGACAAGAGTTTATTGTTATTGTCATATTTATTATTGTTGTTGTTGTCGTAATTATTAGTATTATTGTTGTTGTTGTTGTTGTTGTTGTTATTATTGCTATTATTGTTAATTAAACGTTATTGTTGGAAAAAATGAATTAAGGCGTGTGTGGGCTAGTAGAAATGAAATTAGTGGCAAATTTATGATTTAATTTATCAACAATTTCATAAAAAATTGCCCACGATTCATTTTTATGAAATTCGTGATAAACTCGTGTGGCAAAATTTGCACGGATTTTGCCACGAATTTAAAAAAATGGCCACAAACATGCCTAAGCAATTTTTTTCATGAAATCTGTGGCAAATTTGCCACGGTTTCATAAAACTTCCCACAATACATTTTTTCAAAATCCGCGGGCACCACGAATTTTAAAAAATGCCCATACACATCGTACATTCATTTTTTTATGAAATTTGTGGCTAAAATCCGTGGCGAATAAAATTCGTGGATAAAATCCGTGGCAAATTTATGCAATTTTAGCTACTGAAATTTAAAAAATGCCCATACACATGCCCACATTCATATTTTTATGAAATTCGTGGCTAAAATCCTTAGTAAATTTGCCACGGATTGTAAAAATGCCCATACGCATGCCTATCATCCATTTTTTATGAAATTGCGTGGATTTAAAATCCGTGGCAAATTTGCCACGGATTTTAGCCACGGATTGTAAAAATGCCCATACACATGCCTATCATCCATTTTTATGAAATTCGTGGTTAAAATCCGTGGCAAATTTGCCACGGATTTTAGCCACGAATTTCATAAAAATGCCAAAAAATTCATTTTTCATGAAGTTCGTGGCTAAAATCCGTGGCGAATAAAATCCGTGGATAAAATCCGTGGCAAAATTTGCCGGATTTTTGCTCCGAAATTTAAAAATGCCCATACACATGCCCACGTTCATATTTTTATGAAATTCGTGGCTAAAATCCGTGACAAATTTCTTGGCGGATTTTAGCCACAAATTTAAAAAAATCCCATACACATGCCCTAATTATTTCATTGCCATGGATTTTGAACCGCAATTTCATAAAATGCC
>JAMXDD010000135.1:0-5000 GCA_024733475.1 Syzygium grande
AAATTTTAAGTGCAAAGATAATTGCTGCTAACTCTAAATCGTGTGTTGGGTAGTTCATCTCATGAGGTCTTAGCGCGCGATGCAAAGCTACAACTCTATCGTATTACGTCAATGCACACTTCAAGTCTTCTTAATGAGCGTTACTATAGGCCTCGAATCCTCCGGTCGGTTGAATACTCAATACCGGGGCAATCAACTGACCCTATACTTGACTCTTGGAACTCTGTTCATGCTTATCATTCCATTCAAACTTGATTTTTCTTTCTTAAACAGCCGTGTCAACAGCACGACTATCGACAAAATTCTTCTACTAAGCGTCGATGATTGTGTAAAATCTAGAATACTTGAGCCTCGATTATTGGCATTCATACGTGCCCACTGAGCTATCACCTCGACCTTAGTCGGGTCCTTTGGAAGTTCCATCTCCGAGATGATGTGTCCAAAATCGTTAATCAATTAAGCCAAAATTAGCACTTACCATGCTTGTCGTAAAGTCGTGTTCTCTAAGATCCGTAGTATCTCTGTCAATTATAGCTCACGCCCCTCGGGCTCGTTGCATATGCTAAAATAGCATCAACAAACATCACGTGAATCGGTCCAAAAAATTTTTTCTTGAATACCCTATCCTTTAAGTCCACCAAAAGCAATGGGATATTCCCATCGAGGCATCACTATAAACTTACAAGGCCCATACCTCTTCCGTATTACGAGCGTATGATATCCGATCCGTACTTGATCTCAAAGTACCTTTGAGGTTCTTTTCTGACTGATCAAGCGGATCGCCCGATCCTCGGCGTGGTCATTTCTTCGTCGTCTGGATTACATTTGTCGGTAGATCAAATACAACCTCGATGTATTGCCCTTTTTCATCGCCCATGTCGAGAACTCCCCACGGAGCACACTAGGGGCGAATAAAATTTATTCACAAGTTCTTACATACGGACCTTCAATTCCTTAAATTCCCAACAGGGCGACCAATACCACACCCTCGAAATCAACTCGATTCGGGGCCAATTCTTTTCTGATTTGCACTTCCGCTCTAATGGCAATCTAAATTTCTAAGGAAAGACCTCGGAATGTTACACCTCGTTAATTCTTCCGACTTTAGTTCCGTCACGATTGGGTCACTACACCCACTAAGCGTCCTTCACAACCTTCATCGACATCTAATCACCTCAAGCAAAGGCATCCAAGGGATTGAGATTCCTCATCGACTTTCACGAAATCCGGACCTAGGATGTCCGTTCGACTAAAAGCTGGATTGTCTCATTGCTACAATCCATAACGGCTTCTGCCTTACTAGACAATCCCGCCGATCCTCAAATCTAAATCGTACTTAACCAACCTTTGTCAAGTCGACATTCTTTCCTCTATTCGATCACTATCTCATAGTTGAGACACCCAAATAATATCAACACTGATCATTAAAATGGGTGTCGCCACACAAAGCGTGAGTGCTTGCATAACGGGCTTAATCCTAACCCGATCGAACAAATCCTCCAAGTTTCCCGCTTACTACAATTCTCAAAGTGGTTCAGCTAATGGTTACGGCTTTTCGATCTTCTTCTGAACCGGTGGGACGAATCGTCCGTTTCCGCCATCTACTCCTTCTTAAAGTAGCGATTATCTATATCTGAGTATACCACAACGAAGTGATTGCTCTTTTCACTAATCTCGCTCCATCACTTGAGCTCATTCATACACTTCCCCATTATTCACGATGTTCAATGAAATCATTGTGCTTGAACTCGACCCATCCATCTCGGAATCTCGAACCTTGTCCTATGGATTTTTAACCAACCTAGCAATTTCCTTTCAAATCGTTCCATAGTTATATGCCCTCGGTGAAGTAGTACACATTCCGCTAATCTCCTTCCTTAGGCATTCTCGAAAAACACTTCCCATAAAAATTCTCAATAAACATAGCCCAAGTCCGGGCTATACTCATCAGAATATCCTATCCTGGCGGTCTTCCACCAATTCTTTTCATCTTTTGCGGTTAATACACGCCAATGTTACTTTCTCAGCCTCGGTGTACCCGATATGTCAAAGGCTTTCTCAACTTTCATTGCCAATCTCGGTGCGCCTCGGGGGGTCCACCCTTACTATTGAACTTAAGACAGTTCAAGTTCAGAAATCATCCACCAATTAATGCACTCGCCTAATGGCCACTATCCGAATTTGGCCTAAGCGGCATTATTCCCATTCATAGCGATAATCGCTTTGCAACCTCGGACCTGACCTAGGCAATGGCGATGCTCCTTCACGAGCTTGTGTCTCTATCTCATGGCTTACTTTCCTTGGGTTTTTTTTTTTTTTTTTTTTTTAAAAGAGCACGAGGTTACAACCCCTAATCTTAGGTCTCTATCTCATGGCTTATCACACTTGATTGCTCTTGGGTTTCATTACCCCTTATCAATCATTCATCTTGCCTCACTA
This sequence comes from Syzygium grande, assembly GCA_024733475.1. Lineage (NCBI taxonomy): Eukaryota > Viridiplantae > Streptophyta > Magnoliopsida > Myrtales > Myrtaceae > Syzygium > Syzygium grande. The sequence goes on from JAMXDD010000135.1 coordinate 2,440, forward strand.
TTCAACTACAGCCTCCTTATCAACCCTGGTGGACCCCCCCTACAGGTGCGGGGATCGGGACTTAAACCAATCTACGCAGGTCCTGGGTCCTTCGCCGACCAAACCAATCAAAGAGATATAAGCATAAAAGCGGAAGCAATTAGAATCACCCGTTACAAATATGAATACATGACCAAGGGTATCCACCAAAATCAACACTTGTACTAATGCTGAGAATCATTTACAATATTCATATACTGATGAATACAAAAAATCTGAGAGATATAAAAAAGCGGGTCAAGGCCACTACTAACAAAAAGGGTAAGTGGCTCGGGGTTCATACTCCTCCCAAAAATGCTCTTCTCAAAAATGCTCGGGACACCGTCATGACCTTCAAGGCGGGGATCTGAAAATATCGGTTTTTCAACAACCGTGAGAATAAATCTCGTGCGAGTAATTTCCTAAACCTAAACTAGGCTAACATGCACCTCGACAAGTACTAAACAACACATAATACACACATTACATGACTCGGGCCCTCGGCCCTAAATCTAATCTCCACTAGACCTGCGGGTTAGGGCGTCCAAAATAACAAAACAAACCATAGCGAAATTTGATCACAGCATATACGCGCATTTATATGTCACAGCGCATGTTATGCATATGCTGATTGCCGCACTCATGCTCATGCCTCATCAATGCATTATCGCACACCTTCAACACATTTCGACCATTTCTCAATTTCTCCTCCGACCGGCGTTAAATCGTCGGGTCCGACCAGCGTAACACGCATCGGGTCTATTTCTTTAATCACAACGCCGTGGCCAGCGTTAAAGCGCCTCAGGCGGCCCCCAGTGTCTGGCAGCGCGTCAAAACACATCAGGCGCAACACCGATCTCCTCACGAACCCGGAGCCCGTAAAGCGCATCGAGGTTGGTGCGTCTTGGTGGGCATCTTCCGACGTCGGGGGGCATTCACTACCAGCGTAACCGCATCGAGGTTTATTGTGATCGCATTCACAAACCTCAATTTTATCGAACCGCGTTAAAGCGCCGGGGCAATTGGTGATCACAATGCACCATGTCGATCGGGCATACTTTCGTATATGCATATGTCGTGCCAATGTTCATGATACACATTCATGTTGCCAATAACCACACTTGGGCACTCATAAATTTCACAATGGCATTTAGTTCAATGAATCACGAACCCAAGTAAATCAAATCACCCTACGGTCATGGCACAATTTCGACACATAAATTATGCATATAAAACACCCAATTGGATCAACATGAAATTTATGCACCCGAAGCCCGCCAAGCTAATCTATTCTTGGTCTCCTTTGGATATGCAACTAGGCACCCTCAAATTAATCAGAATTGAGGCTCAATTGTGTCAGTTACACAAATCAACCAATCCCGGTATTCACACGCCTAGTCCTCAAATTAATCGCGTCGCGCCCAAATTTAATAATCCGCCGTGGGTGACCATCAAACCGTAATTTCTGGGCCAATAATTATCACCAAAATATTCTATTATACTCCCCAAATATCAGTCTAATTGACCACCACCAAAAATTAATATCTGGCCAGCGCAAATAATCCACAAATAAAACCGAACTTGAGCCAAATTAATCTGAACTGACTAACCCATTTATCGCGCCTCTCGGGCCACTAATCCTCCATTAATTTATCAAACTAATCCATCAAATTGTACAATCAAAACCCTAATTAATTCCACAAATAACCCTAAATTAACGGGGCCAATTCTTTCTGATTGCGCGCCGCTCTAATGGCAATCTAAATTTCTAAGGAAAAGACCGCCAGGAAGGTTACACACCTCGTTAATTTCTTGAGCTTTAGTTCCGTCACGATGGTCACTACACCGCTAAAAGCGTCCTTCTTTAACCTTCATCGACATCTAATCACCTCAGGAAAGGCATCCAGGGTGAGATTCTCATCGACTTTCACGAAATCGACCTAGGATGTCGGGGTTGAACTAAAGCGGATTGTCTCATTAACTGCGATCATAACGACTTCGCCACTAGACAATCCGCCTTCGATCCTCAACTCTAAATCGTCCCTTAATAACCTTTGTCGAGTGCGACACTCTTTCCTCTTTATTCGATCTTCCATAGTTGAGACTTTAAAATAATATCAACACCTGATCATTAAAAATGGGTGCCCTGGCGTGAGTGCTTGCATAGCGGGCTTAATCCTAACCCGGTCGAACAAATCCTCGAGTTTCCCGCGTACTACAAATCTCAAGCGGTTCCGCTAATGGTTAGCTTTCCGATCTTCTTGGCAGGCGGTGGGGCCGGTCGTCGGGTTTCCATACGTCTACTCGCCCGCAAGTAGCGGTTATCTCTATATCTTGAGTATACGCAACCCGAAGTGATTGCTCTTTTCCACTAATCTCGCTCCATCACTTGAGCTCATTTATACACTTCCCATTATTCTGATGTTCAATGAAATCATTGTGCTTGAATTTCGACTTCTGTCCATCTCGGAATCTCGAACCTTGTCCTATGGATTTTTAACCAACCCCTAGCGAATTTCCTTTCAAATGGTTCCCACGATTTA
>JAMXDD010000136.1:0-18359 GCA_024733475.1 Syzygium grande
CTTGGTCATGTATTTCATATTTATGCGGGTAATTTTAATTGCTTAAACTTGTGCTTTGTATCTCTGTATTGGGTTTGGGTGGTGTCGTCTTGGGGCGTCGCCTGCGAATCGACCTCTGCGAGGGATGTGGCGCACCAAAGTGCGGGCGTGACATCCCGTTTGATTTGGTGTCGAGGCAAGGTCAGCTCGGTCCAATTCGGTTGAAGCACGGGTGATAAGGAGGCGATGACCTTGGGTAGCCAATAGGTGGACCTCATGTGCTAAGTGTACCTCACTGTTGCGTGTCTTGATTGATTGGTTGCGTTATTTGACCCGTGAAGTGCGGTGCGTCGGGACTCGGGGTTAGTACCGTGTTACTGTGACTAAAGTCCTATGCTATTTATGCTCAATCGCATCTTGAGTGATTGATTGTTGTAGCGTTAAACTCCCCACCCTAGGACCTTAGACCCGGTTTAGCTTGGGTTAGGTCTCTAATCGATGTGGGAATTATAGCGGGAGAATGGACATGCAAGTTGGAGGCAGGTAACCAGGCGAGGTAGAGGTCGAGGCCGTAGAGGAGGTAGAGGTCGGGGTGGCGAGGGTCTGGCCGGATCGTGCAGAACCGCAAGTAAGGATTAGGATCCGAGGTAGATGGATCCTCTCGAGCCCTCTGAAATTTGCAGGTCTGGGAGGTAGATTGGCCGGAGGGCCACTATCGCATTGCTTGTGGGGCCGCCATTCACTGCGCCAATGGGGCCAATGGGAATGTGAGGAATAATGGAAACAATGGAAATGGTGGAAATCGGAAATGTGGAGAATCAATTCCGTGTCCAATGGAATGATTAGCCAATGTCTAAATTGGTAGAACAATTCTGAAATCAAGCCACCGGGTTCAATGGCAAGGTGACCACGACCCGCACCCGTTGGGTTGAGGGCCAGAGAAGGCCTTCAAGTGCTAGGGTAATCGAGGTCGAAAATTAACATTCGCCGTGTACCAACCGCGCAGGACAATGCCAATGATTTGGAAGGCCACTAAAGGAAGGGTGTTTCCCGCAGGGCTTTCCGGGCGATGGGCCATATTTTCGAGAGCTTTTTGGGAAAGTTCTTCTCGGAAAGTGCTAGAGAGAGGAAGTTACCGAGCGAGGTTCATGAGGAAGGCCCGACGTATTTACCCGGTTGATCGGTCTGGCGAAATTCACAAACTTTGTCAAGGTTCGTACTAAGGATGGTAGAGCACCCGAGGACAGTAGCCGGAGATTCGGGATGGTCAAACAGGACACGAGGAGTCAGGGGATGATATCGCTGAACATCAAGGACTACTGTGAGATGTATGAACGCCCAGGGCTATGAGCGGGATGAGGCCCGATAGATGGCCCGCCTGGATGTGAGTTAGCCCTAGGCTAGAGACAACCCGCCCGTTTTGGGAAGAAACCGATGATGGCGGGAAGCAGGCGATTTGTCCACCGATTAGAAGGGACATCGGGAAGCCGAACCATCAGCGAACAGTTTGGGGCTTGCTTCAAGTGTGGGAGTATGGATCATCGGATCGGGAATTGTCCCCAACAACGCCCCATGGGAATCCGATGCAACAACCACCTCGGGTGGGAACCCGCACGGGAATGCCCGCACGCCATTATGGGTAGGACCACGGCTGAGGGCAGTGTATGCAATGGGCGAAGGGAAGTGGAAAATCGCGGGGGTGGTCACGGTATGGTTTCTCTGTGCCACCATATAGCATATGCATTATTCGATCCGGGAGCATCACATTCGTTTATATCTGCTCAGTTTGTTGAATTGAGTGGATTAAAGCCTGTTATGTTAGAAGTGCAATTGTGTGTGACTACGCCATTGAAGGATAAGATATGCATATCTCTAGGATGCCCGAATTGTGAGATAGTGATTGGTGGTGTAGAAAGCGGGGATAGACATAGTTTGTGTTGCCCGATGTATGATTTTGATTTGATTGTGGGCATGGGTGGCTAGTTAAGCGAGAATGCCGTAATGAATTGTAATCTGAGGGGTGATCCAGTTTAGCCGGTGGCGCTAGATTTGAGTTTGTAGGGAATTAGGAATCTCGATCATAGGTTTCGTCGGTGGAAGCAACTAAATTGTTGGAGCCGAGGGCTGTCAAGGTTATTTGTGATGTGGTTGATCGATCAGCGGTGAAGTGCTGCGAGAATATACCGATGGTGCAATTTTCGATGTCTTTCCTCGAGGAATTCATAAAGGTTGCCTTGAAGGAAGTAAATTTATTATCGAGTTGGCCCTGAGATGAGCCAATCTTGAAGCCGCCCTACGGGATATCGTTTATCGAGAGTTGAAGGAATTGAAGGTCGAGATCACGGGAACTCTTTGGACAAAGGTTTCATCCTGAGCCAGTCGTCTCCATGGGAGCACCGGTTTTATTTGTCGAGAAAAGAAGGATGGGTCGCTAAGGTTGTGTATCGACTACCGTCGGCTAAATCAAGTGACGGTCAAGAATAAGTATCCCTCCCAAGGATTGACGACTATTCGACCCGATTGCAAGGAGCCTCGGTGTTTTCTAAGATTGACTTGAGGGGGTATCACCGATTAAGAATCCAAAAGGAGGACATTCCAAAGACAGCATTGAGGACTAGATATGGGCACTATGAGTTCACAGTTATGCCATTTGGACTGACTAATGCCCCTTTGCTTTCATGGACTTAATGGGCCGGGTATTCAAGGAATTCTTAGACCCGGTTTGTCATTGTTTTCATCGGACGATATTTTAGTGTATTCGAAGAGTTCGAGGAACACGAGGTGCATTTGGAGAAGGTTCTCACGGACGTTAAGGAGCACGCACTATATGCTAAGTTTAGCAAGTGCGAGTTTTCTTTGAACCAAGTAGCATTTCTTGGGCATATAATATCCGGTGAAGGAATCTCCGTGGACCGGCAAAGATTGAAGTAAAGAATGGGTGGCCGAGACCGGCCGGCGATTCTTGAGGTTGAAGCTTTCTAGGACTAGCGAGGCTATTATCGGAGGTTTGTGGAAAGATTCTCCCGATAGCCACACGTTGACGGGTTCTTTGAAGAAGGAAACCAAGTTTGAATGGTGAAAAGTGCGAAGAGAGTTTTCGAGAGCTGAAACGTAGGGTTGACGGCCAAGATGGACGGCGATCCCATCGTAACCGGGGGTGTGAGATTTATAGTGATGCTTCGCTTAGAGGATTGGGATGCGTGCTAATGCAACATGGAAGAGTGGTTGCTTATGCATCATGGCGCTTAAGACCTCATGAGATGAACTACCCGACACACGATTTAGAGTTGGCGGCAATTATCTTTGCACTTAAAATTTGGAGGCATTACTTATGTGGAGAAAGGTTCCAAATCTACACGGACCATCGAGTCTCAAGTACTTATTTTTCGAAGGAATGAATATGAGGCAGAGGCGTTGGATGGAATTGGCTGAAAGACTATGATTTGCGACACATCAGTATCACCTTTAAAGGCCAACCGGTACGCCTGATGCCTTGAGCAGAACGAGCATCACATTTGCTGGTTAAAGAGTGGACCTTACTAGAAGGAGCGCGAGACTGTGAGTTTAAGTTTGAGGTAGGACACCTCCCCCCACTGATGGCTACATTAAGGATTGAGCCAAGGCAAGCCAAGATTATTGCAATTTTGACGGACCCCTAGATTCTTAAAGTTCGAGTATGGACAACCCTAAGAGGAAACCAGATTTTCGTGTGTCGTAAGATGGAACTTTAGGTTTCGAGGATTTCAGGCGTAAGGCCCGACGATTTGGAACTCAAAGAAGAGATTTTGTCGGAAGCTCACAGAAGCCACCACAGATTCACCCGGCAAGCACTAAGATGTATCAGAATCTTCGCCAAGACTATTGGTGGAACGAATGAAAAGTGGACGCGGCAAGCATGTGGCCAAGCGTTTGACGCCAACAGTGAAGGCATGCGATTGCAAGCACGGTGGAATGTTGCAACCGTTGGAAATCCCGAATGGAAATGGGAGCACATCACGATGGATTTTGTAGGGGACCGCCAAGGAGCGAGGGGACACGACTCTATTTGGGTGATGGTGGACAGGCCCGACCAAGTCGGCGCACTTCTGGCGGTGCAGGAAAGGACTTCGAGCTGGAAAGGTTGGCGTTATTTATCGTCGGATAGTTAGTCTTCACAAAAGTGCCGGTATCAATCACCTCGGACCGTGATCCCAGTTCATTGCGAACTTTTTGGAAAAGTCTACAATCGGCCATGGGAACTAAGTTACAATTCAAGACGGCCTATCATCCGCAGACGGATGGCCAGTCTGAGAGGACTATTCAGACTTTGGAGGATATCTTTGAGGCGTGTGTGCTAGATTTTCAGGGCAATTGGGAAGAACAATTGCACTTAGTGGAATTTGCCTACAATAACAGTTTTCAATAGAGTATCAGAATGGCGCCATTTGAAGCATTATATGGCAGGACTTGCAGGACACCGTTGTGTTGGGATGAAGTAGGAGAAAGAAGTATAACGGGTCCGAGTTGGTTCAGCGATCGGTGGAATCGGTGAAGATTATTCGGGAAAGGTTGAGGGGCATTTCAGTAGTCGTCGGAAAAGCTACAGCGGACCCGAAGGCGTAGACCATTGGAGTTTCAAGTTGGCGACCATGTGTTTCTCAAGATCTCGCCAATGAGAGGACTGTCTCGGTTTGGCAAGAAAGGAAAGTTGAGTCCAAGGTACATAGGCCCGTTTGAGATTTTGGAAAGGATTGGAGCGTTGGCCTATCGCCTATCCTTGCCGCCAAATTTGTCACAAGTTCATAACGTCTTCCACGTGTCGATGTTGAGGAAGTGCGAACCGGATCCGACCCCGTGCTGAATTATGAAGTAATGAGCGTGGACGACGGAGTATCATATGTGGAAAAGCCGGTGCGAATCGAGGGCGAGAAAGGAGCAAGTCTTTGAGGAGCAAGATGATTCCATTGGTCAAAGTCATTTGGGAACATCACGGGGACGGAAGGCGCCACATGGGAAAGCGAGGAAGTGATCGACACAAGTATCCCTATTTGTTTGAGTAGTCGGGTTGGGATTGTAAATTTCGAGACGAAATTTTTGTAAGGGGGAAGAATTGTAACATTCCGGATTTTTGATCCATTTTGGGGTTTATAGAACGCATAATTTGTCAGTGCGCTTATGGTAAAATCTCGCCCGGGAACTGATCACTCCCGGTTATTATTTTAAACTAGAGATTTCGCTAGAATCGCACTCGATCGAATTTTCGTCGTTATTTGGACCCTGAACTTGGCAGTCGATTTTCGGGTGTTTCGGGACGCAATAAATTGGACGGTGTCAGTATTAAGGTTGCCGGTATCGAGATTGTCAGGAATAATGAAAAAGTTTGGGTTTTCGGACTAAGTGCGAATTTGGACTAGTAGACCCCCTCGTTAAATTTTGGTCAAATTAATTTGGCCTTTGTCCCTTTTTAAGTGCGAGGTCTACTTTGGACGGTGAACAATTTTCGTTTTGAAATTGGACCCCGGTTTTGCGTGTAATATTTTAATTAGTATAAATTTTCAAAATTTCTCTCTCTCTCTCTCTCTCTCTCTCTCTCTCTCCCGGGAATCTGCGCCCCCCCTCCCCCCCTCCATGGTCCCGTCCCCCCCCCCTCTCTGACTGTCCTTTCTTCTTCTCTCTCTCCTCTCTCCTCCCTTCTTCCTCTTCTCCTTCGTTTTTCTTCTTCTTGAGGGCTTGGTTTACCTTATTTGAGTCACGCCCGGCCGGACTCATCGCCCGCCCAAAACCAGCGCTTGTTGGGACCGCCCAGTGCAGCGCCCGGCGGCCCGCGCCCGGCGCCTTCTTCCTCCTTCCTCCTTATTTGGCCTGCCCGGTCGCCGCCTCGGCCAACCGGCCAGCCGGCCAGTGACCACCACCCCGAACCCGCGCCCTAGCCATCATTGTCCATTTGGCGACCCATTCATCCGAAGTCTTGTTCATCGCCGTGAACACTATTCATCGGCCGTGAACACTATTCATTCATTTCGGCCAAACACTGTTCCGGCGACATTGTTCACGGACATCATTCATCCGCCCGTTTTAAGCGTAGGACACCGGTGAGTTTGACCCTAAACCCTAATTAGGATTATTTGCATTTTTAGACAAGTTTAGGGGTTAATTATGGTAATTTGGGGGTTAATTTGTGAGAGTGATTAAGGATTATGTTTGTGGCCAATTTGGTGGATTAGTTTGTGGATTTAATGGAGGATTAGTGGCCCGAGAGGCGCGATAAATGGGTTAGTCAGTTCGGATTAATTTGGCCCGAGTTCGGGTTTTATTTGTGGATTATATTCTTGCGCCGTATATTAATTTTTGGTGGTGGTCAATTAGAATAATATTTGGGGAGTATGATGGAGTATTTTGATGACACTATCAGCCTAGAAATTGTGGTATAGTGACTAGCCACGACTGGACTTGATTTGCGTAAGGCGTGATTAATTTGAGGTTTAGTCGTGAAAATTTTGGGAAGGATTGCCTTTGTGTAATTGACGGGCTGATTGGGCCTTATTGGCGGTTAAATTGATGATGCTAAGTCGCATGTCTAGTGGGGCTAAGAATGGGATAGCTTGGCGGGCTTCGAGTGTATAAGTTTCATATTGATTCAATTAAGTGAATTATATGCATGAATTATGTGTCGAAATTGTGCCATGAGTGTGTGGGGTGATTTGATTTACTTGGGTTCGTGATTCATTGAACTAAATGCCATTGTGAAATTTATGAGTGCCCAAGTGTGGTTATTGCAGTCATGAATGTGTATCATGAACATTGGCACGACATATGCATATACGAGTATGCCCGAGTGACATGTGCATTGTGATCACCTAAATTGCCCTGATGCGTCTAACGCGGGGTTCAGATAAAATTGAGGTTTGTGAATGTGTGATCACAATAAACCCTGATGCGTGTTACGCGGGGTAGTGAATGCCGTCCTGATGCGTGTTACGCGGGACGATGCCCAAGACGCGGAAGGCGACCAACCCGGCGCGTTTTATGCGGGCTCGGTTCGTGAGGAGATCGGTGTTGCGCCTGATGCGTTTTGACGCGGGCTAGAGACACTGGGCCAGTTGAGGCGTTCTAACGCGGGCCACGAGGTGTTGTGATTAAAGAAATAGACCTGATGCGTGTTACGCGGGTCGGACCCGATGCGTTTAACGCGGGTCGGAGGAGAAATTGAGAAATGGCTGAGTGCTGGTGTGTGCAAGTATGCGATAATGCATTGATGAGGCATGAGCATGAGTGCGAAAGCACTAGCATATGCATAACATGCGTTAGACATAGAAATGCAAGTGTATGTGCTGTGATTATATTCTGTTGCGTGGGCTGCTTTTGTTGATTTGACGCCTAACTGCAGGGGTCTAGTGGGATTAGATTTAGGCCCCGAGGGCCCTGAGTCGATTTTGTGGGTATTATGTGCTGTTTAGTACTTGTCGGGAGGTGCATGTTAGCCTAGTTTAGGTTTAGGGAATTACTCGCTGAGATTTATTCTCACGGTTGTTGTAAACCGACATTTTCGGATCCCGGCCTTGAGGATGACGGGTGTCTGATGCATTTTTGGGAGAAGCCCGGCTAGTTGTAGGGCTTGAGGCCGAGCCACTTATCCCCTTTTTGTTAGTAGTGGCCTGGAACTGCTTTTGATTTTTGGTATTCGGGCTGTACTTGGATTTTGTAAATGAATTCGGTATTAGTACAAGTGTTGATTTTGGTGGATACCCTTGGTCATGTATTCATATTTATGCGGGTAATTTTAATTGCTTCCGCTTGTGCTTTGTATCTCTGTATTGGGTTTGGGGGGGCGACGTCGTCGGGGACGTCGACACGAATCGACCTCTGCGAGGGATGTGGCGCACCAAGAAGTGCGGGGCGTGACAAAGAATGTTACAATTTAACAAAAGTAGATGCGGGACGTGGACAACACATCATTATGAGAAGACTAGTCATACTTTGTGTAAAAAGAAACAGTTATCATCATAATAATATAATAATTGTTGCATTTTTTTTAGTGTAAAAAGAATTATAAAAGTTGTTGCAGTAAGTAAGAAATGCTTGTCTATTAGTCATTAATAGAAAAAGCAAAAATAACTTTAGATTAAAAAATAGATTATCAGATAGGAAATTCAGCAAAGATTTGATTGTATATATCCCTACATCTTTCTATTGGGCTTGGTGTCGGCCTTTGTCCTTTTGACACGTGGTTGTATACAATTGGCTTGAGTCCCCCTTGACAAGTAGTGGCCTATCCATATGAAATAATCCTGTTAAGCAATTATTTTGATCCTCTTACCATAAATACCCCATCAATTCGCTCGTTAAGGTAGGATGTAATCTTTTACATATCCGGCGGATATTAAGAGAGCTGAGGTTGGAGTTAGGACCACAATTAAATTGGGACGAAAGTGACACAAGTTTGCTAGATATGTAAAAGATCATGTCCATTTTAATAAGTAAGGCAAGTCGATGTTGTTGTTCTTGTATGTAAAAGATTAAATGGTATGATTAAGTTCTTTCCCACTTTGTTGTAAAGTATGTATGTACATTGGAGTTTTGCAATCAATGTTTGTCATTTTAAATATTTTCTACTATCTATAATTATTGTATACTTATATAATCTAATTCAATAAGTAAGGCAAGTTAATGTTGATATAATGTTCTAGGAAAATTATATTAGGTTAAATTAGATGATTGAGTCTTCCTCTACTTTACTGTATAGTAATATGTCTAATTGACGTTAAGGAAAGTGGGAAGGGATGGAACTTTGTGATGATGTGGGCCAACCATTTAACTCCATTTTAATGAAGTTTTTTATTGTTGATTGATGTGTGTGTATGTGCCTATATGTATATATGTATGTATTACATATACTTAGTTTGGTTTCACAAACGACACATAATAAAATATAATGAAAGAACATAATCATGATGATAAGAGTTGGCTTGGCTGAAATTTCTTAGCACTTGTTTGTTTGTGCTTTTTAAAAAAGCAAAAGTAATTTTTTTTCTCTCTGTTAAAATTTAAAATATAATTCAAGTATTAAAAAAATTATGAAAAGATAATGTGTAATTAGTGTGAAAATTTAATATGTTTCAGACCAAAAAACAATGTTAGCATGCGTCTGAAATGAGATTGGATTCAAAAAAAATAAAACCAAGCCTTTAGCTGTTTTGCCAATGCTTATGAAAGCATAGAGCTTGAAATCAAGCACAGGAGATGGACAAACTTACGGCGATTTCTCATCATCCATGCACATTACAAGATGAGGCCTAAATCAATGTGCATATAGGAACCACGGCAATCGAGTCCGAGGTCCGTGATTAAAGCTGATGAAAATGCCGGTGAAAACAAATCACTAATCTCATAGTTCATAAAAGAATAAATCGATGCACACATGGTGAAAATAACCGAGAGCAAAATTACCAGGAGTGCGGGCGGTACCGAAGGATCAAATTCGACAGCAGCAAGCCTGAATGAAATGCAAGCAACAAGATAAGAAACGGTGAAGAAATGGTTCTTGAGTGCTGCCTGCATTTGTCCTCGCCACACATTATATAGAGAAAGAAAAGAGGAAGATTCCTTTCTTATGTCGACACAAAGAAGGAAACTTGGGAATCGATCCCTTTCTTTGCCTCCTCAGTTACCATTACACAAGAAAGGGATTTCTTTGCATTTCATTCTTGCAAAAGGGGGTTACGTCTTTCTTCTGTTCAACGGAATGGTTCCTTTATATCCAAAAATAATATTTTAGTAGGAACAATTTTAGTGCTAAAATTGAAATGTTCAAGTTACAACCCAAAACATCGGCAAGTATTTGATTCGCAAACGATTATGTTCATTTTAACAAGAAACAGCTATATCTTATATGGTCTCCCCAAATCCTTTTTTCTTTAACTACCATGGAAATATTATCTAATCAAAGTTTCTTCCTTTTCCTTTTCTATATTATAAATATAGATATATTGATTCTAATAATTAGGTACTCTTTATAGAATTACTTTCTTGCTTTATGATTCGATTGAGTATTACTTATATATTCTTTTTCCGTATTTTGTTAATGCTTTTCCTAAATTCATGAGATTAGACATTGCCTTTCTTTTTCCCGCTAGTCTCGATGTCCATTGGCAGGCAAAGGCTATACCCTACTGTTCATTATGGTATTAAATATTTTGCTGAACATTGTGAGATTATAATTTTAGCAAATTATATAACTATAATTTCGAACATAATGTTAAATATTATATTAGGGTTGGTTTTGAGCCGATTCTACCCTAAACGAGAAACCTATCAGGTCAAGGCCGGTTTCCAAATATTTTTCTTGGAAACTGGGCTCACCGGGTCGGTTTTTGGCCAGATCACACGGGGAATTTATAAATCGATTCATTGCTCACCCCAAGTAAAAATGATCATCTCATGCTTATATGGGCACATATATTTGGTCTTTCGATATTTATCTACAAAGTCATCCCATAAGGGGAGACATACCTGGTTGGACCTTCGAGAAACTAAAATATTACAATTTGCAAAAGATGCTTAAATTTATACAAATTTTAGGTACATGATAATTAGACTATACCTATTATTATCTATGAGCTCGGGGGGCATGGTTTTCACTTCGGCACCATTTACTTTCTTCATAACTATCGCTCCTTCTCCACATTTTTGGCCCATGACATCTCTTTTCAATAACTCTTCAACTTGTGATCTGAAAAATTATCATCACTGTAATAAAATTGTATAATGTAATACCTGTCAGAACTTAATCCATTATTAAACTTGTCTTGCATAACTTGCCATGTTGCCTTATGCTCCTAGGATTATTTTTTTGGTTGAAATACTCCTAGGGTTGGCATTTGCCATCATTAGCCAAAACAAAAGAGAGAGGCAGGAGGGCAGAGAGGACGGCGACCGCAGAGGTCCAAGGCTCACTGGAGTGTCCTTCATCACCGAAAACCACTCTAAATGGCGACATCCAAGGCTTGAACTAATATTTCCATTGACCTCGAACCCCTTGGATTTGGCATTTCGTGATTTCGACATTTGAAATTACACCCTTCCAAGGTCACGGTTGTAGGCCCGGTAAAAGTGCAACTTTCTTGCATAAACACAATCTATTTGGATTACTTTCAGGGTCGATCCTTATTACGAAATTGTAGTATTACATGAGGTCTTTCCAACGACATGAAAACCACTAGATTCAATTATCCGTAGAGTGAGAATTGAGTGCACAAAGTCAGCACCTCTTGTAATATAGGTTTTCATCAGCACAGTTCCTTCCGGGTGGCTCGTGCAATCCATCCAGAAGCCATATTGCGGCACCGTTTTCTCTGTTAAACCCAACGTAGAGACTACTATGTTATGTGAAATTTTCATGATTTTTGAAAATATAGAAATTTCTGTTATTACTCAGAAATTATGGAAATTGTGAAAGTCATGGACATCCAAAACTTTTCAAGTCAATCTGGTTAGTTCAAATATAGATATTGGTTGTGGAAAATTCTAATTCCTTTGAAAAGTTCGGTGCAATTATTGAAGAAAAAAAGTTAGCGCACGCAATATTGGAAATATCTAATTTTTTTTCTATTTTCTGAAATATAATATAAGCTATTTTCCTCAACGAATGATTATTTTCAGATGATTCACAAAGTCAAATATATTTTTGGGTCACGCAGTACACGTTAGGGACATGGACATGAAATCAAGTCTCTGAGGGCATTTACATGATTTTTGTCTGAACGGGCTTTTTGGCCCTAGTGCATCCAGCCGTTGTTTAGGGACGGAGGAAATTTGAGATTGAGTTTTGCGACTTGAATTAGCGATTTATTGCGGTAAGTAATTTCTACCACTTTCGTATTTTGTGAAAATTGCATGACATTGATTTACCGAGAAAAAAGCTATATTGTGACGTGACATAGCATGTATTTTTGTCACGCCCCGCACTTCTCGGCGCGCCACATCCCTCGCAGAGGTCGATTCGTGTGCGACGTCCCAGGACGCGTCGCCGACCCAAACCCAACACAGAGATTAAAAGCACATGCGGAAGCAATTAAAACTACCCGTACATAAATAAACGTATAACCAAGGGTAACCACCGAAATCAACACTTGTACTAATACCGGAATCATTTACAATATCCAAGTACAACCCGAACACCCACAAAAATCAAAAGCGATTCAAGGCCACTACTGACAAAAATGGGTAAGCGGCTCGGGGTTCAAGCACTACAACTAGCTGGGGGCTCTTCCCAAAAATGCACCGGTACGCCTGTCGTCCTCAAGGTCGGGGATCTGAAAAGTCGGTTTTCAACAACCGTGAGAATAAATCTCAGCGAGTAATTCCCTAAACCTAAACTAGGCTAACGTGCACCTCCTGACAAGTACTAACAACACATAATACACACATAACTGACTCAGGCCCTCGGGCCTAAATCTAATCTTACTGGACCCTGCAGGTTAGGCATTAAATCAACAACAGTAGTCACGCGACATAATTTAATCACAGCACATATACGCGCATTTCCATGTCACAACACATGTTATGCATATGCTAATGCTCGCACTCATGCTCATGCCTCATCAATGCATTATCGCACGCTTGCATGCTAGCACTCTGCCATTTACCAATTTCTCCTCCGACCCGCGTTAAGCGCGCCAGGTCCGACCGGCGTAAAAGCGCATCGGGTTCATCACCGAGATCGATCTCTAGCCCGCGAGCTCGACACACAGCCAGCGTAAAACGCGTGGGCGGTCATCTTCCGGTAATCCGGGCATCATCCCGCGTAACACGCCTCAGGACATGTTCACTACCCCGCGTAACACGCATCAGCGTTTATTGTGATCACACACTCACAAGCACCAATTCTTATCTGAACCCCGCGTAAAACGCATCAGGGCAATTTAAGTGATCATAATGCAAATGTCATTCGGGCACATTCGTACATGCTCATGCCGTGCCAATGCTTGATATGCATACTCATGGCTATCACTTTCACACTTGGGCATCCACATGCGCGGATTACGATGTAATAAGTTCAACTTGCACCGCGCATATTCAATTTCATAAATCAACATGCCCAAATCAGACAATCAAATCAAATCAGCCATAGCATCAATTTGACACACTACCCATGCACGAATTCTACACATAATTTATACATATAAATCACCCAATCGGATTAGTATGAAATTCATGCATCCGAAGCCCGCCAAGCTAATCCATTTCCAAAATCTCGCTAGACATGCGACGAGGCATCATCAAATTAACCACAACCAAGGCTCAATTAGCCAGTCAATTACACCAATCGATCATTCCTAGTCTCGCTAGATATGCGACTTGGCATCATCAAATTAATCACAAATAAGGCTCAATTAGCCCGTCAATTGCATAGTGCAATCCTCCCCAGAAATTTCACGGCTAAACCTCAAATTGATCGCGCCTTTCCCAAATCAAATCCAGTCGTGGCCAGTTGTTGACACCTAAATTTTACCCAATTTATTTAGGTTTTTATCGCATAGAGATTAGGGCTTAATTCTTTTAATTGCATGGCATGTAAGCATTAGGTGCATTTACATTAATATGGTCTAGTAGAAATATTATTTTCCTTTGAAAAAAAAAAAAAAAAAAAAAGAGAATAAAAAATTATTTAAACCCGTATGAAAAAGGATTTAAAAAAAAAAAAAAAAAGAAGGGACGCGTGACCAGCATTGAATGATGCTGGTCAAAACGGATGGGTCATCCGGGTGGAAAGCGCTATTGAGCCCGCACTGGGAAAAGGAAAGCAAAAAAGCGAGAGAGAGAGCGAGGTCGAGAGAGAGGAGGCGAGAGGCTAAATATTGAGAGCGTGAGGAAGGCGTCGAGGCGCCGCGGTGTCTCCGGCCTATGGAGGAGTGATATCGCCGGGGTCTTCTTAGCCAAAAACGGGATGGCGAAGGTTGCCGGGGTGGAAAGCCGAGAGAAAAGGAGCCTCCCCTTTCTCTCGGCGTTGAAAAGGAAAGCAAAGAGGAGAGCGAGGGGGGGAGGAGATCAGAGAGAGAGAGAGCGAGAGAGTCGAGAGAGAGAGAGAGGCGTGGATTTAGTGTGTGGGCGGTTTTAGGGTTTTGTTTGGTGTTTGGCGAATTTATATTTATTAGGTTGTGGGCTTTTTAGTCTAGAATTAGAATAGTGGGTTTTGGGCCTTGGGTGTTTTAAAGGTTTTTGTTTAGTGTGGGCGGTTTTAGGGTTTTGTTTGGTTTCGGAATTTTTTAATTTGGGCTTTTTAGTCTAGAATTAGAATAGTGGGTTTCGGGCTCGTTTTTTTAAAAAAACAAATGAGCCCGATTTCCGACGGGCTCAACAAATGAGCCCGATCCGCCTTTTTGGCCTGGGGCCGGTTAGTCTCGGTTCGGGTCGGACGTGGAGGTCCGACCCGGACCCGATTTATTTTATTTTTATATTATATTATTGTAATATTTTAAAAATTAATTTAAAAAAAAATTTAAAAAGTTTAAAATTAAAAAAAAAAAAATTTTAAGAAAAGAGAAAAGCCGAATTGATTTTATTTTATTTTATTTTATGTTGTTTTCAAAAAAAAATCAAAAAAAAAAAATTTAAAAAATCAAAAAAAAAAAAAAAAAAAAATTTTCAAAAAAAAATTTTAAAAATTCAAAAATATTTTCACAAAATTCTCAAAAAAAATTTTTAAAAAAAAAAAGTTCCGAAAAATTTCGGAAATTCCAAAAATAAAACTTTTTTTTTTAAAAAAAAAAATTAATTTTAAATTAATTTTTTTAAAAAAAAAAATTTCAAAAAATCAGAAGTTTAATTTAGCTTATCTTGCCTTTTTCACATGTTTAGTATTATGCTTAAGCCCACGTCGCTCGGTTCACACACTTTAAGTTGCACATTTAACTTAAACTCGTATGTAGTTGATTATGCATGTTTAGGCTTAGACATTAATTGTTGCTTCCTTTAGTTTAGTTGGAAATGGAATTTTGAGACTTTCGATTAGCGAGAACATGTTAGGTGGTGAAATTGAGCAAGATTAGGTACCGAAAGGGCACTAATTAGTTGATTAGTGTAATCAAGTCCCCGTATCCGTTGAATCTCTGGTTCGTAGAAGTGAAGTTATTCTCCCGTGCTTCGCTTAGGTGTCTAATCGACTAGTGGCGACTCCTAAATGAAATTGATTTGCATGTTAACAACCTAAACTCAAGTCGCGAATTGGTATGGGCTTGGGAGAGCTCGAGCTAGGTTTAACTTAGTAATCCATTAGCCAAACCCCTTAGGCGGCGGGGCCGTTTCGGGGGAGGTCGCGACAGCTTGGCGACTCCACTGGGGACTTTTTGTGGACTTAGGCCATTTTTCTTGTTTATATCCATCCCTAACGTGAATGTTCTCGCCATTAACCCCTTGTTTTGCAGGTTCGAGATTTAGGGAACGAATATTTGTTTATTTATTTATTTATTTTCGAATATTGTTTGCCCATACATTGTTGTGCATGCTTTAGATGTTTTAGCACTACACTATCGCACACACAACCATACTGCCGGACTCGGGCCGTGATAGGACGCTTTAGGATGGTGTTGAGAAAGACACAACCTCGAACGCGAGACCGCGACGTAGATGTTGCCTTTCTTCTCCCCGAAAGTTCTTTCTTGGTATCGTAAGTGTTTATCCTTATCCGCGAGACCGGCGTGACTATAGGATATCTCTTTCGACTAATGGGAGTTAAGAGGAGGACGACACCAACGCGAGGCTGCGACGGTCGGGGATCACCCTCTTAGCTTCACCTTGTTCAAACCGTTTAGATAGAAAGTGAGCCTCACCTTTCATGCGCATGTCTTTGTGTCCGCCATTTTTCTCAATAGAGTAAGCATTTATCTTTCCTGTTATGCAATTCATTTATTTCCTTTTGTTGGTCCGTGGCAAATTAGGCCGTTCGTTAGTCTCAATTTATATGCGATGGGGAGAGCCGATGTCCAATTCATTTCCACTCCCAAGAAAGAACTCATAGCGTGGTGGGATCAGTTGGATCAAAATGGCCAAAAGCAGGTCGAGGCAAAGATTGGTCGTCTCCTCCCATTACTCAAGATCAGCATCCATTCCGGGGTTATGCAAGCAATACCGCACTTTTGGTGCCCTCAAACATCAACTTTCATATTCGGGCGAATTCGAGTTAACGCCGACCTTGGAAGAATATAGCATTGCCATTGGAATGCCTCTCGGGACCGAGCTTGTCAAGCCACCCATAGGTATAGACCCCATCTCCGAGTTGTCACAATTTTTGAGAGTTAGAGCCGAGGTGGTGAGGAAGGTCGTTAAGGCTAATTGTTATGCATGCCCATTCTCATTTTTAGCCGAATGTTTTTCGAGTCAACCCATAGCCCAAAGGAGTAGGATCTTTATTTTAGCATTTGTCGGACTAATCATCTTCCCTCATCGTAAGAATGCCATTAATCCTTCAATTGCTTGGGTGGTCAAACACATGTATGCCGGGTTAAACTATGTCAACATGATTTTAGCCGAAACATTGTTGTCCCTTAATCGTTTTAAACAAAATGGAGACAAAATCATGCGATCTTCCCCGGAAATTTTGCAAATATGGTTTCTTTCCCACATAAGGGGATTTGGGCACCTTATGCAATTGTTCCAAATAGATGAGTTTAGACACCCCATACAGAGGTTCCAAGTCTTAGAAAAGCATTCCCCCGACAAAGAATATTCCCGTTGGATAAATTTCCTAAGAGACCCTGAACCCAAGGCATTTCTATGGCATGCTAAATGGCTCTGTGTCGAGGAAGCCCGTCAGCTCACAAGTTTGCCAACCCGATCCCACCGGCTTGGTCTTTCCGGGCGCCACTTCCTATTACCGTGCAGGGGTAGCCCGCCAATACCGAGCCCTACAAGAGATCCCCCCACCTCTCAAGACGGAGATGTTCCAGGCTCGCTTCACCCGCACGGACTACGATTATTTCGACGAAATCCGTGCCATTGAGATTGCCCGGAGCGAGTGTCATCCTGAAAGGATCGCCGTGCCTAAGATGCTGAATGGAGAATAAGAGATTCACCATGCCTCCACGTTCTACATCCACAATCACCGAATTCCGACCATTACGACCCACGGGTCCCGAAGTGACCGACAAGCCATCCTGTATGCAAATTGAGCATCTTGAAAAGAGGGTGGAAATGGACAAGACTCGCATCTCGAAGTTGACTAGAGAGAACAAACGGCTCCGCAAAGCCGCAGGTTCCCCATCGCATATAAAATGAGCCGCCTCGAGAATTTTGTGATGACACTTTGTCCCCCTAGTTTTTTGTTTAAAATTTTTTATCGCTTCTCTAGTCTCGAATGTTTAGGGAATTTCGTTCTTCTTATGTTCCAGCAATTTCATGTACTTCCTTAGTCTCAATTTCGAGGCTTAGGAATCGTCGTGTACCTTCTTTGTTTCAATGCCAGAAGAATCTTATTTTCTAATTTCAGTCTAAAAAAAAAAAAAAATTTCTCTCGAGGGATACAAAACGCCTAGACCATTGCCATGGGCCAAACTCCCATTTGAATTGTGCGCTCACATACGCTCATTTTTCAGGTGTTCGCAAATCGTCTGAGTCCACCCAAGCTGCTACAAGAGGAGGAAGAAGCCGTTTTTGGTCTCATTGATTTGTTCGAAGAAGAGTTTACCGGTGCTAGCATGGGAAATGAGGAGACCAAACCCTCCACTGCTACCGCCAACCCTTCTGAGTAGGGATGCTGTTTTCTTTCCTATTCCGTTAGTCTATCCCTTCCATGAGAAGTCTGTTTAGGTCTAGCTACTGCTTTCCTTTGTAATCAAGATCTTGGACTGTGAGCCGTCGGTCCAAGACCTCGAGTCATGTAAACGGCCCTATCCTATTAATTGAATCATGATCATGTTTTATTAAGGACGTGTGGAAGTACCTAAACCAGACTGATGATGATGCTTTGAGGCCTGGACTTCCACACGCTTCCTAGTCTTCAAAATCATTTGCAAAATAGGGGCGTCCAAGGATATGAGGACGAACCCTTCATTTTCGAAAACACTTCAAAGCACATGCATATCAATAGTTGCAAAGAATATCCGCCAATTTAATCACTAACCTTCTTTGTGGCATCTCGGGCATAACATGTCACATGATCATGATAGGTGCATATGTGAGTCGGATTCGCTTAGCGAAAATTCCTCTGGGGACCGAGGATGACAAGGATGACTATGACCGAAAAAGCATCGAAAGGAGGATTGGATTCGACATTTAAGAGTCCAAGCCGTTGATCGCAGAGCCTACCATCACAATAAACTAGGCGGGCGATCGGAGAACGTTAGAGAAATCAAGATTGAGCTGGCCTTTCCGAGATCAACATCAAAAGGATGGTCGACCTTTTAAAA
>JAMXDD010000137.1:0-17264 GCA_024733475.1 Syzygium grande
GTAAAAGGATGGTTCTGTCATCATTATCTTGGTTTCATCCAGCTACTTCTTTTTAGTTGTACTGACCGATGCTTCAAAGGAAAGCCTTGCTCTTTTATATGCACTATTCATGATCTGCGATGAGACCGACCGAACGCTTTTGTGAACAGTAATTCTCTTACAGAAATTCTCAGAAATAGGTCGAAGATAAAATGACGGATCATGGACCATCGTCTCTCTCCTTGCGACGCTCTCGGTCTCTTCATGTTCGTGATGAAATAGGACGTGTACGCTTCCTCCAAATTTGTCTCAATTGAAAGTAGAAAAAAATTGACTAAAGAAAGTCCTTTAAAAGAAATTTAACCAACATCAAGGGAATTCATACGAAAAGGGTATATTTGGGACCGGGGACGCATTTGTGGGGCTCCCAACAAATTGAAATCATGTACTACATAGGCCAAAAATTAAGCTTTCTAAACCCATTTCTGGAATACTTATCCCCATGATTAATATCCAGACATGCTGGTTCACAAAGGGCAATAAATAAATACATTAGATATAAAATCATTACTCGATTGTGATTACGAAGAGACGACAACTAGCTGATACAAAATAGATGCATGTTTTCTTTCACCCTTTCTCACAAAAAGTGACAAGAGAAGTGATTCACAATATTCTTGCGTATCCAATTCCTCCATTTTCAAGGTATTGCAGAGTGGTCTTGAACATCTCCATCTGCAAGTTTGAACGCCTATTAGAAGATAATCTTCCCCTAACATCTTCCCTTTCAAGCATTGGAGTGAGAAAAACTGCGCACCTTCAATGCGCGACAGATCTCTCTGTTCCATCTTCTAGCTGTGTACTCGGAGGCTATGTGCATCATAGATAGCAAATGTTAATATCGAGGGATAGACCCAATCCGGAGAAAAAGTTCATGACTAATACTACATATAAAATATGAAAAATGAAGCAAGAAAATCGACCTTTCTCTATCCCTTCTCGCCAAAGAGTTGTTCCTCTAGGACATGTTGCTTGAACTATACCATCTGCTGTGGGCCTTTCCAGTCGTAGCGTTTCCTGTGAAAAAGAATGGATTTGTAACTTTGCTGTCGATCTGTCTTCCACAAATTGGCCTTCACGATGAGTTTTCTCAAAACAATTTCACGATGAGTTTTCTCAAAACAATCACACTGAAGCATAGATAAAAGTTACAGGTACCCTGTAAGTACAACTTCCTGGAAAGTTGATATGGGCAACTTCGTGCGAAGAACGGACATAATTCCAGGTGTCAACCACATTCCTAAATTAACCTGTTTTGAAGTGCGGAATATATAAGTTGTGTGACAAAACTTTTAGTCTTGATTCAACATAATAGCCTATGCATCAGATCATGTAGAAAGTGATGGGGGTGTATCGCAAACCGAATCAGAATGATCACGCAGAGAATAGAAGAAAATTGAGTGATGCACGAGTTTACCCAGGTCCACCCCCGAATAGGGCTACATCATGCAAATGGATTCTACTATAATTTAGGTTTATAACCACAGCCACTCGTTACAATGATATTTCATATGAGTACAATATATATAGGACTTAAATGAGCCTAAAGCTCAAGCATATCTGAATCTCTTTAATCCTACAATAAACGAACCAGCAAACTTGATGTTGTTTTGGGGTGTGCTAACCCCGCCCGCTCACCTGTGAGCGGGCCGCCATTCACCTGGTGAGGGAACCCCGCCAGTTCGTCGGTCACGGGACCCCCGGTCGGGCGGCTGCCCCGAACCCCGCGTTCTGCGTAGGGATCATATGTCGTCAGATCATAATTTGGTTTTCCTAAGCTCATGTGGGTGTGCCCGGTATAAGAAACAAGGGTCCCCGAAATATTCGCCAACTCCAACAAAAAGAAGTATCAAGAACGAAATTTCTGAAGATCTGCCAGTACACTTCCTTAAAGTGGGAGTTCCAAGACTCTCTTACAAGGACCAAATTTACCTCATTCATGAAGATGTTGTTAGAATATGTTGTATAGTTTTGTAGGATTTTCTCTTTCTCTTTGGTCCCACATAGGAAGAATGCTAGGCCCCTTTACTCCTCTAAGCCTATATAAAGGCTTCTCATGTACATTGTTTGATACACCATTATAAGAGAACAAATACCTTTCTCTTTTAATCTTTCTTTCTTATCATGGTATCAAAGCTAAGATCATTGTCTTGAAGAGTATGCTTTGCGATTGCCATCAATTGGATCTTTCGCATCAGAAATTAAGACAATGAGCTCATTATTTTTTAAAGTATGCTCTGCGGCTGCCATAAATTGGATCTTCCGTGATCAGAAATTAAGATAATGAGTTTAGGGCTTTTGGGCCATCATCCGACTCGTTCTAATCCGCGCTTCTTCTTTCTCGATCCTTTCGATCACCTCAATCCATATTTCTAGCTTTGCTAGTGTTTTCTTTTTCGAGATGTTCACCCAGACAGGGGATATTCGAGTTTATCAGTTGGAGCAAGAAGTTTACAGTGCTACGCAAAGGGTCTCGCTTCTATTTGAGATTTCTACAATTACATGCACTCACTTTGGAGTCAATCGATATTCTTGTCCTATTCTCCGCCCATCATGCTCGAATCAGTATCATGTCCATCTACTCAACTTCAAACTCAAGATAGGCACGCCTACATTCTTTCTTATGAAGCTCGGCCTCCTATGAAGGTGTTCGCAGCCAACTTCTTTTCACCGCTTCCAAGACTATCCCGGTTTGACGCTGTCAAAGAATTACACCCCGAGGAAACCGTCTTGGTCTTCTTTTCCTCCCTCGCCAGTCATTACACCCCGCACCCAACGGGAGAGCACGATCATCCGCCCAGGGTCGATAGGACGGCGCGACGCCCCAGATTGCGCCACCGACCCGCATAACCCAATCAGAGGAAACTCGTCAAGCTGAAATAATTAAAACCACCCGCATATATAAGAACACATAACCAAGGGTAGCTAATCGAAATCAACACTTGTACCGATCTGGAAAATCATATACAATATTCTTATACAGCCCAAACTTCAAAAATCCAAAAGCGGGTCAAGGCCACTACTAACAAAAAGGGGTAAGTGGCTCAGTTCAGCTCTACTACTAGCCGGGGCTCTTCCCAAAATTGCATCTAAGACGCCTGTCGTCCTCATGGCCTGGGATCTGAAAATTTTCGGTTTTACCACAACCGTGAAAAACTCAAAGCAAGTAATAATCCCTAATCCTAAACTAGGCTAATGTGCACCTCCAGAAGATAAATAAAATGCATAATTAAATGAACCAAAGGCATAATCAATGCCATTATAACATCCAGCATGAAATCACCCGGGCTCACAACCCATAGCACTACACCGCCCTGCAAAATTAGGCAATTAATGCCATTACAATATATAAGCAGTTATGTCGACCCAAGGGTCCCGACTCTAAGGCCAATAACCATTAAACCGACTCGAAGTCCCGGCCCGGAGGCCATGACTGTTTTAAACACGGACCAAGGCCACTGCTCAAGACCACAACTGTTTGACCAGAGGCCTGTTCCTAAGACCCTGGCCCCATTTCGACCCGAAGGCCACAGTTGTTTCGACCAAGGCCCGAACCCAAGGCATAGCTTGTTTTTAATTCAAGGCCCGCCCAAGGCCCAGCTTTGTTTCGACCGGACACATTGGATCGACAATTTTAATCATATTGAAACGCTAATAACGATATCACGAAATGGAAATCTAAGCAAATTATCAATGTCGATATGCCAAGTACACTTATTCATAAACTGATGAATTCAATGCATTATCGGCACTCACAATCTATTTCATTTTAGTCCACTTAACCCCAACACTAATTTCACGTGATTTAAAACAATGCGACTCCATCGCTTTTTTAAGGCCCGCCATGGGTTAATCAATTTCGATCACTAGTCCCCAAATTATGGCCTCAAAGAATTAATCCAACCACGCTTTAACCCAAATAATCCGCAACTCGGGGCAAATAATGCATTCTTGCCCTCGGTGAATAAGACTTAACAGTCCCTAATTGGGGCCTTAAACCGCCTCCTAAATCATTTCATTAGGCTCTAAAAAATACCCCATAATCATCTAGTACACATAATTTGTAATTAAATCATAATCTATGCCAAACAACCCCTAATCGGGCCCCCTATATATATGCACGCCTTCAATTAGACCATAAATTAACTTAATTAATCCCTAAAATTTAGCCCCTAAAATTGCACAACCGGGAGGGCGGGAGGGAAGAGACAAAGAGAAAGGGAAGCGGCTTCTGAGGCGGTGGCGAGACGTCAGCAAGAAGCGGTCAGGCGTCGCCACCGTATGTTAGGCGGCTTTCAGGCCCGACCGGTAACGAAGCGAGCTTCATGCTTCTTCTTGGTATCTCAGCAGGGGCAGTGATCGGCGATCGTAGTAGCAGCGGTGCAGGGGGCTTCGCCAGCGGCAATGTCCAGATGGCCTTGTGGCGGCTTCAGCGGCTAGAAAGAGGAGGAGAGAGAAGAGAGAGAGAGAGAGAGAGAGAGAGAGAGAGAGAGAGAGAGAGAGAGAGAGAGAGAGAGAGAGAGAGAGAGAGAGAGAGAGAGAGATTTAAAATTTAAGCTACGTAACCGTGAGGACACGGTCCGAACTAGAAATCGGCTTATCGGCAAGCCGACATTTAAAACCGGAAAAGGCCTAACAATTTCAAAAATCCTGAATAATATTCTAGGGTAGCTTGACTAGAACATTCGGTCAATTCGGCGAGGCGGTCTCTACCAGGTCAAATTCGCACCGGTCTAAAAATTCACTTTTTAACCATTCACGATAATCCTAAAGGCTGGCCACAATAATATCGACACCGTCAATTTATTTTCGTTTGAAACTCCCAAAAATCATTTGCCAAGTTCGGGTCTAAATAACGACAAAATTCGATCGAGTGTGATTCGGTGAAATCTCTAATTTAAAATAATAGCAAGGTGATCGGTTCGAGGCGAGATTTTTACTACAAGCACCGACAAATCAGCGCTCAATAAATCCCAAAAATTGGTGAAATTTGGGCTATTACAATTCTTCCCCCCTTACAAAAATTTCGTCCTCGAAATTTACAATCTTTACTACTTCTCAAACAAATGAAATTATTGGTGCGCATCACTTCCCAACTTTCCCGGGTTCGCCCTCGTCCCGTGGTGCTCCCGGACTACCTTGACCATGGGGATCGTCTTATTCCGCGATACCGGTCTTTCCGATCTTGATCGACTGGTCTTTCTAAATGCGACACCATCGTCCACATCTATTCCTTCATACCTTAGAACATGTGTTGGGTCTGGTTCATACTTTCTCAACATCGACACGTGGAAGACATTGTGTACTTGGGACAAGTTAGGCGGCAGGGCAAGCCTATATGCCATATTGCCAATCTTTTCCAAGATCTCGAATGGTCCCACAAACCTTGGGCTCAGCTTTTCTTTCTTGCCAAATCGGGATAACCCTTTCATAGGTGATACCTTGAGAAAGACATGGTCTCCAACTTGAAATTCCAACGGTCGACGTCTCCGATCGGCATAACTTTTCTGTCGACTTTGTGCTGTCTTTAGTCTTTCTCGGATAACCTCGACAGCTTCCACGGTTTGCTGTACCAACTCTGGGCCCGTAATGCTTCGTTCACCTACCTCATCCCAACACACAGGTGTCCTACACGCTCTGCCATACAAAGCCTCAAATGGGGCCATCTAAATACTCTGCTTAATAAGCGTTATTCAGACCTTAAACTCCACCAAATGCAACCTGTTCTTCCCGTTTGCCTTGGAAATCAGTACAACGCTCTCAACATATCCTCAAGAGTGCCTTATCGTTCTTTACGATTGACCGTCGATCGAGGATGGTAAGCCCGTAATGAAGCGCACCTTTGTTCAAGCTGATTTTGAACTTTTCGGAAATTTTTAGTAAATCTCGGGTCACGATCTGATCATTATTCTTGGTACTCCATGCGATCTAACAATTTGTCTCACGTCTGATTCTGCGTACTTTTCCAGCTCTTGAAATCCTTCGTACTACCAAGAAATGTGTGACTTATTGAAAGCTCGATCTCTGATCACCGAATGGAATCATGCCTACCGACTCCTCGGTAACCTATTCGAAGTCCAGTGATGTGTTCCAGCTTCCACTAGGAATTTCTAGCAGTCGCGGCGGTCCTCACGGATTTCGGTGTTGTGCCCTTTTATAGCGACATATGGGGCACTTAGCCACATACCTGGCCGTTTGCCTTCATTCCATTCCGCGATAATGTTGCCGTAGATTTTGGTACATTTCGTACTACGGGTGTGCTGTAATTGCTGCGATGAGCTTCTCTTAGTATCTCTTCTTTAAGCTCGGTATCATCGAATTTGCACACCATCGCCCTCTAAATTTTAGAATTCCATCCTCATCACACAAATCGGCTTCCTCGTAGTGGCATCATTTCCATAATTTTACGAACCTCGATCCAGTGGTGCGAGCCTTAATCTTGATGCGAATCTCGGCTCGATTCTTAATATAGCCAATGATTTGACACACGGCCCAATTCAATTTAAACTACGAGGTCACGAAGTCTTTCCAACGATGTCCACTCCTTAATCATCATATGCGCCATACTCGATTTGCGACTAAGTGCATCCTTTTTCGATTCGCCTTGCGGTGGTACATGATGTTGCAATCATAATCTTTCGAAGTTCCATCCACCTCTGTTTGTCTCATGTTCAGCTCTTCTGTAGCAGTGCTTGAGAGACTTCGATGATCCGTATAAACCGGAACTTTTCTCCACATAAATAATGTCTCCGTTTTTGAGCCAAAAACAATGGCGACCAACTCTAGGTCATGCGTCGGATAGTTCGATTCATGTGGTCTCAACTGACGTGACGCATACGCAACTACTTTCCCATGCTGCATTAACACGCAACCAAGTCCCCTAAGCGAAGCATCACTGGATATCTCGAATCCACCAGGTCCAGATGGAATAGTTAAGACTGGAGCTGTTGTCAGTCTGAGTTTAAGTTCCTGAAAGCTCCGTTCGCACTTGTCGTTCCATTCAAACTTAATTTCCTTTTTCAGCAGTCGCGTTAATGGCATGGCTATCGATGAGAATCCTTCTACAAAACGTCGGTAGTAACCAGCTAATCCCAACAAACTCTTGATCTCCGTCACCGAGGTCGGTCTGGGCCACTTAAGCACTGCTTCGATCTTAACCGGATCCACAGTTATTCCTTCTTCCGATACAATATGTCCAAGGAATGCTACCTTACTAAGCCAGAATTCACACTTACTGAATTTCGCATAAAGCGCGTGCTCCCTCAATGTCTGTAGTACCTCAGTTAAATACATTTCATGCTCTCCCAGACTTTTCGAGTACACCAGAATATCGTCGATGAACACAATAACGAACTGGTCCAGGAATTCCTTAAAGACCCTATTCATCAAATCCATTAAAGCTGCGGGGGCATTCGTCAAACCGAATGGCATGATTGTAAACTCATAATGCCCATACCTCGTTCTAAATGCAGTCTTGGGTATATCATCCTTCCAAATTCTTAACTGATGATACACGGTCCGTAGATCAATCTTAGAGAACACCGACGCTCCTTGTAATTGGTCGAACAAGTCGTCAATTCTTGGCAGTGGATACTTATTCTTTATAGTCACCTGGTTCAACTGCCGATAATCTATACATAACCTCAATGTCCCGTCCTTTTTCTTCACAAAACAGGACTGGCGCTCCCCATGGAGACGCACTAGGGCGAATGAATCCTTTGTCTAACAATTCCTGCATTTGGACTTTCAGCTCCTTCAGCTCCGATAACGACATTCGATACGGAGCCTTAGAAATTGGCTCAGTACCTGGGGCTAATTCTATTACAAATTCCACTTCTCGCTCGGCGGTAGTTTCAGAATTCGAGAGAAATACCTCGGAAATTACACACCATGGGATCTCCTACAGCTTAGGCTCCACCAAAAGTCGGATCCTTCACATTAACCAAATATCCTTCACATTAACCAAATATCCTTCACAACCTTCCTCGAGCATCTCGATTTGTTTCTATTGAGGAGATCCAAGGGATCGAGGTTCCTCCCTGCTTTCCCCGAATTCAAACCTAGGATGTCCCATCGGATTGAATTGACTGATCTTACCGCCAAGAATCCATAACATTCCTGTTTTGTCGCCCAATCCATACCGAGGATCACATCGAAATCATACATGGCTAACACGCACCAAATCAATCCCTCCTCTACACTCCCAATCATGATTTTTACAATCCGGGCACCCCAAAGATACTAACACCCTATCATGCGGTGGGGTCGCCACACACAACATACTTTCAAGTGTCTACCGCTCTAAACAACCAATCTAACAAACCGCTTCGAAATAAGCAGTGGGTTGCCCGAGGATCAAATAATAACGTGGAGGCAGATGATCACATAGAGAATGGTACACAATGACCACGCCCCCGGGCGCTGCCCCATCCTTGCGCGCCATTAACATTATACACGCCCTGTCTTGGGGTCCGCCCGAGGATAGGCGGTGGGATTTCGGCCTGATTTCCCACTCACAGGTTCTTGATTTGTCCGAGGGGTCCCGAAAATCGTTCTTTATAGGCAACTTTTATTTGATGTCCCAACCTCCCGCAACGGAAGCAAAGCTCCAAACCTCATTGGCGCGTCAAGTTGGGTTCCCGGATATTTCTGGGGGTAAAACAAACCGTCTGTTGTCTGGCATCGATTTCTTTCCAAAACGACGATTGTCCCTATTCTGATTAAACCTCGAACCCGATGCTACTGCTCTTTCCATTTGATCTCTCTCCATGATCTGGGCTCGCTCATACAGTTCTCTGTAATCCCTGATATTGAGCAAAAGCATCTGGGTGCGAAGATCCTAGCCTCGGTCTATCTCTAGAATCTTGAGCCTTATCCAAATGGATTCTCAACCATCCTTGGGGGCAAATCTCGTGAGTCTTGCAAACTCCGCCCTCAGTCTTGAACTCTTGTCATGTTACGACAAAGTCTCATGAACTCGCCATTTTTCTTCTCTTGGGCACTCTCGAGAAATCATCGACCATAGAAATGCTGAGGAATATCGCCTGTGTCCAATTCCATATTATCACGGGAACACTCTATCCTTAAGCATCTTCCACGGTCATTGGGCATTATCTTGCGGCTAGTAAGTCGCCAATGAAAATCCTTTCCGTCTCAAGACATCGGTAGTCGAATGTTTTCTCCAACTCCTCCACCTGACGTGGGGGCGGTTTCTAGAGTCACTTGCCCGTGAACTTGGGCGGTTTCAACTTCGAGGAACTGCTCTACCAGCTGGTGCATTGGCCTTCTTGTTACCATTGGTTGAGCTTGAGCTTGCTGGGCTTGGGCTCGATTCCCGGCAATGGCGGTTCTTCTTTGTTGCCTCTCGACCCTCGTGAATGGCTTTGCTCTTTCTTGGGCTGCGCCCATAACATTCCTATTTTCCTTGGGGTTTCAATCACTTGCTCCATCCAGGCCTGGCTGCTGCATGACTCCGACATTAAATCCGATTTTCTCTTGCTCTCTTTTCCCATCCCGAGATCTTCCACGGCTCTAACTCGACCACGACCTCCACCTGGTTCCTCTTCTTATGCCCCCTCCTCGAGGCTCTACCCATCTTCATTCTTGGCTGTCCATTCCTTAAGTCCGAATGCTTTCGACCACATTATAATTCCGTCCGGGGAATGGGGGACCGAACCAACTAACGGTCTAAGTCCTGGCGGTATCAACACAAAAGCAATTTAGCATTCAAAGATGCAACCAGCACAACGGCACAAAATTTTTCACCCAAGGACTTGCACACTTACTTTGGGTCCCGGCCAAGACTGCGCATAGTAACCGGGTTCAAACAATCACCACAACATTCAAACACAAACAACCGGAGGTACACTTAGCACATTAGGGTCAACCTATGGCTACCCATGGTTACTCCTCCTTATCACCGAGTGGTTCACCTAGATAGACCGAGCTGTCCCTTGCTCGATACCAATTCAACGAGGATGTCACGCCCGCACCCAACGGGAGCACGATCATCCGCCTAGGGTCGATATGGGCGCGACGCCCCGTGGATGCGCCACCGACCCGCATAAACCCAACCCAAGGAGGAAACTGGTCGCAAGCGGAAATAATTAAAACCACCCGTACATATAAGAACACATAACCAAGGGTAGCCACTGAAATCAACACTTGTACCAGTACTGGAAAATCATATACAATATTCTTATACAGCCCAAACTTTAAAAATCCAAAAGCGGGTCAATGCCACTACTAACAAAAAGGGGTAAGTGGCTCAGGTTCAGGCTCTACTATTAGCCGGGGGCTCTTCCCAAAAATTGCATCGGTACGCTTGCCGTCCTCATGGTCGGGGATCTGAAAATTTTCGGTTTTACCACAACCGTGAAAAACTCAGCAAGTAATAATCCCTAATCCTAAACTAGGCTAATGTGCACCTCCAGAAGGTAAATAAAATGCATAATTAAATGAACCAGTGCATAATCAATGCCATTATAACATCCAGCATGAAATCACCCGGGCTCACAACCCATAGCACTACACCGCCCTGCAAAATTAGGCAATTAATGCCATTACAATATATAAGCAGTTATGCCGACCCAAGGGTCCCGACTCTAAGGCCAATAATCATTAAACCGACCCGAAGGCCCGGCCCGAAGGCCATGACTGTTTCGACCCGAAGGCCCTGTTCGAAGACCACAACTGTTTCGACCCGAAGGCCCGGTCCTAAGACCACAACTGTTTCGACCCGAAGGCCACAGTTGTTTCGACCCGAAGGCCCGACCCGAAGGCCACAGTTGTTTTCGACCCGAAGGCCCGACCCGAAGGCCACAGTTGTTTCGACTGACACGTGGATCGACAATTTCAATCATATTGAAACGCTAATAACGATATCACGAGAAATGGAAATCTAAGCAAATTATCAATGTCGATATGCCAAGTACACTTATTCATAAACGCGATGAATTCAATGCATTATCGGCACTCACAATCTATTTCATTTTAGTCCACTTAACCCCAACACTAATTTCACGTGATTTAAAACAATGCGACTCCACGCTTTTAAGGCCCGCCATGGGCGAATCAATTTCAGTCACTAGTCCCCAAATTATGGCCTCAGCAATTAATCCAACCACGCTTTAACCCAAATAATCCGCCTTTCGGGCAAATAATGCATTCTCGGTTCCTGGGTGAACAGTACTCGAACAGTCCCTAATTGGGCCTTAAACCGCTCCTAAATCATTTCATTAGGCTCTAAAAATACCCCATAATCATCTAGTACACATAATTTGTAATTAAATCATAATCTATGCCAAACAACCCCTAATCAGTCCGCATATATGCACGTTCAATTAGGCCATAAATTAACTTAATTAATCCCTAAAATTTACCCCTAAAATTGCACAATTAAACTAATTCGGGGTTTAGAGATTTTTACTCGCTTAAATTAACCCGAGGCGACGTCGGAATAAAGTGGTCATGGAGCAGAACCGAGGAAAGAGGAGCGCGAGAGGTGTATGGCGCGGTCATGGGTCAGTACGTGGACCACAAGGGCGACGAGCGACAGTGGTCGATCATGAAAGCGCGGCGAGGCTAGACGCAAGAAGGCGCGTGAGGCGAGCCGAAACTAGAGAGAGAGAGTTGGGTGGGTGAGAGAGAGAGAGAGACTGGAGAGAGAGAGACGGGGGAAAAGGAAGAGAAATTTCAAATTTAAGCCAACTGGGAGACACGGTCCAACTAAAATCGACTTATCATAGCCGATTTAAATTGAAAAAGGCCTAACAATTCCCGAAAAATCCCGAATAATATTCTAGGTAGTTGACTTGAAATAAAATAATTCCGGTCATAATTGCGGTACATCTACCGACCCAAATTCGCACCTTGCCTAAAAATTTACTTTTTAACCATTCCACGATAAATCTCCACAATAACAATAATATTAACCATGCCCAATTTATTTCGTTTTGAAAACTCAAAAATCGATCGCCAAGTTCGAGTCTAAATAACGACAAAATTGATCAGTGTGATTCTAGCGAAATCTCTAATTTAAAATAATAACCGAGAGTGATGGGTTCGGCGAGATTTTTACTACAAGCACCTTTGACAAATCAGCTCAATAAATCCCAAAATTGGTGAAAATTCCGGTACATTACGGTTCTGATTCAAGCACTATTTTGGCTGCTCCATAGCAGATTCCCTAGGTGAGTTTTGCTCCCACCAATGGCGTCCTTCGCCTTTACTTGTGGTCTCCACGCCTTTCATGTATCGATTGTCGTCGTCCTGGTCATGGCGGTCACATTGTTGGAAGAAGAGGAATGCTTCACGTCTTTCTCGTATCACCACGAGTCACTACCGCATCTCCAATCTCTCAACCTATTACTTTGGTTTCTCCCTCTACGGAGGACAGTATTCTTGCTCTTGAGGCTGACTTGCCGTTTGGAGTCCTTCTTTGCCCAGGTCTTTTCCCGATTCGGTACTTCTACAACTCTCTCATCTGCTGGAAGCACCGCTACAGCTACTCCACCTTCAGGTGATATTTCTACTACTTGGATACTTGACTTAGGAGCTGCTAGACATATGTCTACTTCCGCTGTTTTTCTCACTAAGCTCTTTGAGCTCAAGCAACCAGCACATTTCTTTACTACTAATGGTTCTCCTCTAGTAGCTACCGGCGGGGTACTCTTACCGTCTCTGAAGATTTCAATGTCCCTGATGTGTTACATGTTCCCCTCTTTGGCTCTCAATTTATTATCTGTTGGACAACTCACCGATGCTAGATGTCTTGTAAGCTTTACAAATAGCTCTTGCTTTTTATCTTGAGGATTGTTTGAGTGGCAAGATGATTGGCGAGGCGATGCGCAGGATGGATTTTATATTATGCAACATCTCCATCTTCCAACTTCCTCTCTTCCTCATCTGTGTTGGCTACCCTCGATCTTGCTCGGTGGCATCTGTCTTGGACATATTCCGTCTTCTCGTCTCACCGTCCTTCACCAACAAGGTGCTTTGGGTCCTATTTCTTACGGTAGTCTTCCTCCATGTTCTATCGCCCCTTTGGCCAAGCAACTGCTAAGCCTTTTCCTGTTAGTAACTCTAGAACTAGTGCGATCTTGATCTTGTTCATTCTGATGTTTGGGGTCCTGCCCCGCTCTCTTCCAAGAGTGGTTTCAAATATTATGTATCTTTTATTGATGATTATTCTCGTTATACATGGGTCTATCTTATGCATCAACGAAGTGATTTCTTTACCATCTATCAGTCTTTTACTTCCATGGTTTCCACACAATTTAATACAAAAATCAAAGTTTTTCGTTCAGATTCAGGGGGAGAATATATCTCTGGTGTCTTTCGTTCTCTCTTAGCTAGTGATGGTACACTTTCTCAGTTATCTTGTCCTGGGGTTCCAGCTCAAAATGGAGTTGCTGAACGCAAGCACTGTCATATTCTAGAGACCACTCGAGCTCTCTTACTTGGCACTCTGTTCCCACCTTTGAGTTCGAGGCTCTTCTCCTTTGCTGTTCATCTAATTAATCGCCTACCCTCATCCCCATTTCTCCATCAAGACACCCCGTTTTCAGCGTCTCTACTCTCGACATCCTAGCTATAATCATCTTGAGTTTTTGGATGTACTTGTTTTGTCATTCTTCCACTTCTCGAGCGTACAAAGCTTACCGCCCGCTCTATCTCATGTGCATTCTTGGGTTCACAACCTTTGAGTACAAAGGTTACCGTTGTTATGACCCAAATGCGCGTCGTGTATGTATTTCTTGTGATGTTACGTTTCATGAACACATCTCTTTCTTTTCAAATACTACACCTCATGTTTTAAATCTCTGTTCCATTTTATGGATTTTTCTGTTGATCCTCTACCTAATCCTTCTAGTTCCTCTTCTACATCGGATCTAGATATATTACCACCTTCTCCATCTTCACCCTATCCCGTGCTGCTCCTCCTGCTGTATTTTATCGATGATTACGCACAACTAGAGCCACGCCTGTAATCCTCCTCGAGATCACCGGGCGCGTCCACCTGCCAGTATATGTTGTTGCTACTTCTTATTCTCACCGAGTTTGGATCCTTTTTAGCTGCTGTTCATGCCGGTGACAAGAACCTAATAGTTATCGCGAGGCAGTTCAGCGTATGTAAAATGGCGCTTGGCTTATGTCGAGGAACTCGGCTTTGGAGAGTACTAGTACTTGGGAGCTTGTGGCTCTTCCTCCAGTGTCGCTCCCTTGTATCTTGCCAATAGATATATAAGATTAAGACTCGTTGATGGCGTGATTGAGCCATTCTGGCTAAATGCGGTTGCCGAGGTTTCTCTCAAGGTATGGTGTCGATTTATGAGGAGACCTTTGCTCCCAGTAAAGATGACATCTGTCCGTGTTTTATTAGCTGTTGCTTCAGTGCATAATTGGCCTCTTTTTAGCTTGATGTGAAGAATGCTTTTCTTCACGGTGATCTTCAGGAAGATATCTTTATGCAACCTCCGCCTGGTCTTGCTCATACCTCTGGATAGGTTTGCCGCTTGCGACGAGCTCTTTATGGTCTCAAACAGGCTCCTCGTGCTTGGTTTGAGAAGTTCGAGAATGCTATCGATCGCTGGTTTCATTCAAAGTGAGGCTGATCATGCTATGTTTATTCATACCTCTTCTTCAGGCTGCACTATTCTTCTTCTTTATGTTGATGATATGGTCATCACCGGAGATAATCGTGACCATATTGAGCATACTAAGCGGCACCTTCAGCAACATTTTGCCATGAAGGATCTAGGACCACTACGCTATTTTCTTGGCCTTGAGATTGCTGCCGATTCACGTGGTATTCTCATTTCTCAGCAAAAATATACCGCTGATATTCTGTCCAGGGCTGCTCTATCAGATTCACGTACTGCTGCCACTCCTATTGAGCTAAATCAAAAGTTTTGCCCAGACGATGGAGAACCTCTTTCTGATGTCACCCGCTATCGAACCTTGGTTGGCAGTCTTATTTATCTTACTATCTCCCGACTCGACATCGCCTATGCTGTTCATGTTGTCAGTCAGTTTGTTGCTGCTCCTCAAACAACTCATTATGCGGCTGTTCTAAGGATTTTGCGCTATCTTCGAGGCACTTTATCGCGTTCCTTATTTCTACCATCCTCTTCTGCTCTCAAGTTGCGTGCCTATTTTGATGCTGATTGGGCTTCCAATGTCACTGATCGTAAATCTATCACTGGTTATTGCATTTTTCTTGGCGATTCACTTATTTCTTGGCGTTCCAAGAAACAACATATTGTCTCACGCTCCTCTACTGAGTCCGAATATCGTGCTATGGCCGACACTACTGTTGAGATTGTTTGGCTTCGCCGCTTACTTGCTGATATGAGAGTTTCATACGGATCCTACTCCCTGCATTGTGACAACAAAGTGCCATTCATATCGGTGCAAATCCAGTCTTTCATGAGCGTACAAAACATATTGAGATCGATTGTCTCGACTCGTCATCATGTCCAAGTTCGCACTATTTCACTTCCTTTTGTTGGAGCTGAGAATCAACTTGCCGATTGTTTTACGAAGGCTCTTACATCACAACGTTTTAATTTTCTTCTTTCCAAACTCTCGTTATTTGATCCACCTTGAGTTTGAGGGGGGGTGTTAGAATATGTTGTATAGTTTTGTAGGATTTCCTCTTTCTCTTTGGTCCCACATAGGAAGAATGCTAGGCCCCTTTACTCCTCTAAGCCTATATAAAGGCTTCTCATGTACATTGTTTGATACACCATTATAAGAGAACAAATACCTTTCTCTTTTAATCTTTCTTTCTTATCAGATGTAACCATGGTCAAAGCTCATAAGCCTGTAATCATGAGCCAGTGCAAAGATACAACCCGCTCCAACTGCATGACCTCTGCCATATGCAAAGCGCATTGTTAAAATCAAGAGAAAAGATAAATCTAGTTGGGCTGCTAAAATAATTAGCAACCCATTTTTTGAACAAATCGATTTTGACTATTTGAGCCCTTTCAGTGTAATTTGCAAGGAACTTCACCTAATAACAACTATAGTTGGAAGATGGAATGTCAACAACGTGCTCACAAGCTTCTGAAATGACATCAAATACTCCTGCTCAACAACAGGCTCATGGTTTTAACTGTTAAATATGTCTTGAATTTTATGTACTTGTTCGGTTTTTGACCCGATTCGACATATTTTTTGTGTGATCCAAAAGTGGAGAAAAAATTGGGATTTGGTTTGTGACGCGGAGAGTTGGGCCGATAGGCTCAACCTAGACCGCCTAAGCTAGAGTAAACGAACCAATATTTCGGGGGTTCAGGGACTATGCCCCGAGAAATTTTTTTGGGAGCACTATCTATACTGCGACTAGGGTTTTTTTATTGGATTGTGAGAGAATTCTGTTTTCGAAGAGTTTTGTGAGCCGTGAGCTTTTGTCGTCGTTTCGATTTTTGAAAACTATACTCTCTTTGATTGTAGTGGAATCTTGTCTTGCCTCGCCCGTGAACGTAAATCATCTTGTGATCGAACCACGTAAATCCCTGTGTTTTGTATTTGTTTTTTCCGCATCTGTTTTCAACATTAACTTATATGAGCAAACTAGAAAACATAACTTGCATGTTGGGCATATTAATTATTTGGAAACATACTTACAATGGCGTTTCTTCTGTCTGTGCATCTTAAGTAGCTTACATCCATCCCATCCGAGAAGAACTTACCCTTCATTCACACAAAATCAAAAGACAGCGCAAGTTACTTTTGTGTTCTCTCTGATAGTTATCTTCTGACAATGAGATATGCAGCTCATGGATGAAGGTCTACTTATTCCACGAGTACACGCTAATAACCGCTACATGCACTAGAGTGTATCACCTGATTTGTTGTGATCAACACACGTGCCTTTTCATCCCTCACGATCTGGAGTCAAACAGGAGTGACAGTTGTGAGCTGTTTGATTGGGCATATTGGACACTGATAATTATTCCATAACAGAGCTTGGAGCGGGTTGGTGTTTGTCGGAGAAATTTATGGAATATCATGCGCTATGATTTTTTCTGAGATATTATGACGAGTGAGATAGTCCTCGTTCATCTCCGCAATGACTTCAAAGTGCACATGGTATAACTACAAGGTCAGAAGTCACTTTCAGCATACTTTGGCAAAGATGTTGATAGAAAGGGAGAACAAGAAACGGATCAATATTGCATTCTCTACTTCATATTTTCTTTTGTGATGTAGTCGTA
>JAMXDD010000138.1:0-16206 GCA_024733475.1 Syzygium grande
TGATAGGAAAGACTAAATTATCAAATTATCAAAAGGTGGAGGACTCGATCAGCACAATTTAAAGATTTATAATTGAATTGGCACAAATGTAATAGAAGCACAATAGGCTTAGGACTTTTTGGTAATTTCTCGAATGAGCAGAAATTGAGAAAGGGAGAGGTGGAACCTACAATTTGGGTCGTATTGGGCATGGATGGAGCCTATATGGGTGTCAATTCAGGGTGGCCTTTTCCACATTATTTTTTTCTTAGAAAAGCGAGAAGTCTCGATTTTCTTAGGACGAGAATGTCCACATTAGATAAGCAAATTCAAGGCCAATCAAGTATCTCATCCACTCCACTCCTCCACTCCACTCCACTCCACCGACCAAACAAACCGAAGACAAAACTCGAATCGATAGCTCATATATAAAACTATCTACACTTGATGGCATAGAGAACTAAACATGCGTCTCATGTCTACTCACATGCAAGTCTGTTTCCTAACCTCTACTTTAAACAAAGTCAACTTAACCATCAAACCGGTTCTTGATTTTCCATTTGACGTCGCACAAAAGATTATCAACAAAAATCCAATTCGATGCGAGCGCGGTTTGTCAGTTCAGTGGCGTGAAAACTGACTTATGATAATATTTACACTACGATGGAGGCAAAGAACTGTTGTTACCCTAGCATATCAAGCGTAATATGTTGATCACATACAATCGACATCATTACTACAATAGTAGAAAACAAGAGAAGAGAAACCGACTAACTCGAGCGTCCAGAAAAAACACAAGCAAGTTTGATCCAGCCCAACGAAGAGGCGTTGTGTCCTTAAGACAAATTTGCCCCTCTTTCGTACCCAAGGTCGATGGACAATTGTCTCCCGGGATAGAACGGATCCTTCCCTCAAAGCGGCACTTGCTCGGAGGAAAACGGCGAACGGGCGTCGCGGAATTGATCGCACAAAAAAGCCTTTCGTGAGAAAAAAAAAAAAAAAGCGAGGGAGAGATTATTTTCGAAAATGCACGCCAGCCTTTTTTTTCGAAAGCGAATGAGTTTAAAAAACAAATCCAAGAGTCACGAGTCACCAGCGAACCGGCCTTAACGAAGGAACGGTTCGTACCCGAACCCGTTGCAAATAAAAAAAAAATAAATAAATGAGTTGGATAACCCCGTTCCCGAACCGAACCGGCCGGAGATGGACGGGCGGCGGTAGCGGGGGGTGGACCGACCTAAACCAGCGTAGGTCTCTCTCTTCCACAAAAAGTGGGGTACCCCTTTGGGCCCAACCCTTCATGGAAGACACAAGCTAATATATCCAACTTCAAGCTCCCATCTTTCCTATGTGGGACTCTCTCCTTCATCTTTAATATCATTCAAACAATTTGATGGATTTTGGCTCCAAAATTTGCAATTTGGAGTTCCTCAATTTGCTCAAAATCCCAACAATCCCCCATGAATGATATATATTCGTAATCATGACTCTTCGTAAATGCAAGTAATGCAATGTGCGATCATCCATGAGAGAAGCGTTGCATCGTAGTGAGTAGTCTGAAACTTTGAACCCATCCTAGTGAACATCTATCGGACTTTACTCGGTCAATCGGTAGAGCGCGATTGTCTTTGAACCGTCAACCTTTGGTGTAAGCCTAGACAATGAAGTCACTAACGATCTCTCGAGCGAAGTTCGTTCTCCTTTATTGTGTTCGTTTTGGCCATGAACACCGCTGGTCTCATGAGTGTTCTAGAGAATTCGGCCTTTTCAATTCTCATAGAAGCGCCCACACTTCACACTCACATAGGTGATTTCTGAGTATCAGTACATACTCTAGAATCATTAAAAGCTTAAGCTTAACCTTCACATATTAGTACTATCTCAAACAGGAATGGGTAGAGATTGATAGTATTTTACTCGATCTTCATAACTTAGTTGTCCCTTTGAACCTAGTTCTTGGGATCTCCGGTCGACTAAGTAGGGTTACCGCTATGAAGACTTATTGATCGACCTTAGACCCATTCCTCTTGAAGTTTTTTCATAACCATCTCTCTAGTTAAGCCTTTTGTTAGCGGATCCGCAATATTATCTTTTGACTTTACATAGTCAATCGTGATAATTCCACTAGAGATTAGTTGTCTCACGGTGTCATGTCTTCGATTTAATATGTCGAGACTTGCCGTTATACATGACATTCCTTGCTCTTCCAATAGCAGCTTGGCTATCGCAATGAATACACACAGCTGGCACCGGTTTAGGCCAGTTTGGAATGTCTTCTAAGAAATTTCGAGGCCATTCTGCCTCTTCTCCAGCCTTGTCCAAAGCAATGAATTCAGCCTCCATCGTGGACCTTGCTATCTGGTGTTTGTTTGGGCGACTTCCAAGACACCGCTCCCCACCAGGTAAACACAATCCACTAGTGGATTTTGTATCTTTGTTCGGTGATCAATTTGCATCACAATATCCTTCAAGTACCGCCCGGATATTCTATGTAATGCAAACTATAATTCAGGTATGCTTCAAATAGCCCAAAACACGCCTCATAGCTTTCGGTGATCTTCATTTGGGCTTAGTATATCGACTTAGCTTACTTACAGCACAAGCTATGTCCGGTCTAGTCTGATTCATGACATACATTAAAGCGCCTAGTATACTTGCATACTCATTTTGTTCTTTGATTGTACAGAATTCTTTGTAAGATGTAAATTCACATCTATCGGGGTCCTTATGGTGCAACATCTAGATTCTTACATTTATCTAGAATTTTCTCAATATAATGAGCTTGTGACGGGTGCTAGTCCCTCGGATGTTTTATGGATTTTAATTCCTAAAATAACATCTGCGACCCCAAATCTTTCATATCAAAATTGCTTGTAAGCATTCGCCGTTGCCTTAACAACTTCACGGTCACTTCCCATTATAAGCATGTCGTCGACGTATAGACAAAGAATGACAAAACCATTATGAGTGTTCTTAACGTACACATTTATCACACTCATTGATTCTATATTCATTCGACAACATCACTTGGTCAAACTTAGCATGCCATTGCTTGGGTGCTTGTCTTAGACCATACAACGACTTGATAAGCCGACACACTTTCTTTTCTTGTCCGGGAACAACACACCCTTGAGGTTGCTCCAAATAAATTTCCTCTTCCAAGTCCCCATTCAAGAAGGCCGTTTTCACATCCATTTGATGGATCTCCAGCTTATACACATGCTATTGCAATCAACATCCTTATTGATGTAATTCTCGTGACCGGTGAATAAGTGTCAAAATAATCAAGACCTTCTCGTTGCTTGTAGCCTTTAACCACAAGTCTGGCTTTATACTTATCAATAGTGCCATCCGCCTTCATTTTCTTTTTGAAGATCCACTTACTTTGTAGTGGTTTATTTCCAGGCGGAAGGTCAACCAATTCCACGTATGATTCGATAGAATTGATTCAATTTCGCTATTGATAGCTTCTTTCCAGAGCGGACTTCGGGGATGTCTGACCTCTTTGATGATCGAGGCTCGTTCTCTAACAGATAAGTTAGAAAATCTGGACCAAAGGATGTGGAGGTCCTTTGTCTCTTACTCCGTCTAGGTTCATCCTCAATAGGATCATTTGTTGAAGCAACATCTAGAGGTCTCTTATTATTTTCATGTGAATCATATACTTTGTTATACGGAAAAATATTCTCAAAAAGAGCAGGCGTCCCTTGATTCAATAATCGTATTAACATGTATATCCGAGACCTCAGATTTATGTACAAGGAACCGATATGCACTACTATTTTGGGCATATCAATAAAGACACAATCAATGGTCTTTGGTCCTATTTTAACCTTCTTTGGTTTAGGAATCATGACCTTAGCCAAACACCCCCACACTTTGAGATAATTCAAATTAGGCATTCTACCTTTCCATTTCTCATAGGGTGTTTGTTGTGTCTTCTTATGGGGAACTCGATTCAAGATAAAATTCGCGGTCAAAACAGCTTCCCCACAAATTCTCAGGTAAACCGGAACTATTCAACAATGCATTCATCATTTCCTTTAGTGTCCGATTTTTCCTTTCAGCTACTCCATTAGCTTGAGGCGCATAGGGAGGTGTCGGTTGGTGTATAATACCAAATTGAACATACTTCCTCAAAAGGAAATTCGTATTCACCTCCTCTATCAGATCTTATCATTTTGATCTTCTTGTTTAATTGCGTTTCCACTTCAGACTTATAAGTCTTAAGCGCATTAATTGCCTCATCTTTGCTTTTGAGCAAATAAACATAACAAAATCTAGAGCAATCATCTATAAAAGTTATAACATATTTATTACCTCCTCTAGATGGTGTTGATTTCATGTCGCAAATATCGGTGTGAATTAATTCTAAAGTCTCCGTTACTCTATCATTCACGAAACAAGCGGAGGTCTAGAAAATTTGGATTCAAACACACTTGGCATTTTTCTCTTGGACAATCGAATTTTGGTAACAAGCCCATATCAATTAATTTCTTAATTGACTTATAATTCACGTGTCCTAATCTAGCATGCCAAATAGTAGGAAGCTCAACCACATAAGCGAAATCAACTTTATTAGTAGAAACATTAGGAGGTACAACAGTCATTACATTCATCTTGAACAGACCATCACTAAGATACCCCTTGCCCACATACATATCACTCTTGGAGAGTATAAACTTATCGGACACAAAACCATCTTAAACCCATGCTTACTAAGGAGAGAACCCGACACTAAATTCTTGCGCACATCCGGCACATACAATACATCATTTAGTGTCACTTGCTTTCCAGAGGTCATCTTCAAAACAACTCTTCCAATTCCTTCAACCTTGGAGGTCGATGAGTTACCCATGTAGAGTATCTCTTCACGTGCCATCGGCGTATAAGTTGTGAACATGGATTTGTTGGCACAAATGTGTCGAGTTGCTCGGTGTCAATGAACCATTCTTTGGAGTTTCCCACCAGATTACATTGGGAAATCACAGCAGCAAGGTTGATGTCTTCGACACCACTAGAAATATGTTCCACCACATTAGCATTGGTCTTTTGCTTCTTCTTGGCTCTACACTCTTTGGATCGATGTCCAGGCTTTCCACAATTGAAGCACTTGCCAAGAAACTTTTTCGGACCTTGGTTGGAACCCTCTCCATAGCTCTTCCTCTTCTTGTTGGGTTTCTTTGCTTCCTCAACAATGTTAGCTCTTGATGTCTCAAAGGTTTTGCCACCTTTCTTCTCGGAGATTCTATTATCTTCCTCTATCCTCAATCGAGCGATCAAGTCTTCAAGTGACAGCTCCTTTCTCTTGTGTTTAAGATAATTCTTGAAGTCTTTCCACGAAGGTGGTAGCTTCTCAATGAAGGCAGCAACTTGGAAGGACTCACTTAGAGTCATTCCTTCAGCATGAATGTCATGCAGGATCACTTGAAGCTCTTGGACTTGACTCAAAAGAGTTTTAGAGTCCACCATCTTGAAGTCAAGAAACTTGCCAACAATGAATTTCTTGATCCGGCATCTTGGTCTTGTACTTCTTGTCGAGACTATCCCACAATTCCTTAGCCGTTTTCGGAGGGCTATACACATTATAAAGGGCATTGTCCGGACCATTGAGAGCGTAGTTTCGACAAAGGAAGTCTGAATGCTTCCAAGCATCCACGGCAGCAAGCCTCTCTTTATCAGCATCTCCTTCATCCAACTTAGGAGCATCCTCATTGAAATCGAGCCAAGTTCAAAGTTGTGAGGTAGAACAACATCTTTTGTTGCCACCCCTTGAAATCAACACGGTGAACTTCTCGGGCTTTTCTCCATGAGCTCCATGAGTTAGGATCGACAAAAGTAGGCCACAGTGGGTATCGAAGCCGAAGTCATTTCTGAGCGTCAAACACAAAAGATTAACTTGAATATCGAACACCAATTTGTTTAATTAACACGAACAAAAATGCTTTTCACCAAAAACAAACACTTGATGAACTAAAAGTTCAAACTGAGAAAGTGTAAAAAACCAAGTTTTGTGGTAGGGCGACCCGAATGAAAATAGAAACTTAAAAGATTATAAACTTCAGATGTTGAAGACCTTTGCGTCGGTAACACGAATGTAGAAAAACAACTATTTCCGAAAACAAACTTCACGAACTCAATAACACAGAATGTATAATATGCAGAACACACGATTATCACCATAACGAAAGCAAAGTTCACAGAATATTAGCACCAATTCGGACAGAGAATAAGATCCGATTATGAGCAAATGCGTATGAACACAGAATCTTGAAGC
The DNA here is from genome assembly GCA_024733475.1 of Syzygium grande. Classification (NCBI taxonomy): domain Eukaryota; kingdom Viridiplantae; phylum Streptophyta; class Magnoliopsida; order Myrtales; family Myrtaceae; genus Syzygium; species Syzygium grande. The sequence continues at coordinate 6,257 of JAMXDD010000138.1, forward strand.
AACAGTACGATACATGAACAAACATACAAAAATTTGTCTTAAGAATGTTGTTACCCTAGCATATCAAGCGTAATATGTTGATCACATACAATCGACATCATTACTACAATAGTAGAAAACAAAGAAGAGAAACCGACTAACACAGGCGTCGAGAAAAACACAAGCAAGTTTGATCCGAGCCCAACGAAGAGGCGTTGTGTCCTTAAGACAAATTTGCCCCTCTTTCGGGTACCCAAGGTCGATGGACAATTGTCTCCCGGGATAGAACGGATCCTTCCCTCAAAGCCGCACTTGCTCGGAGGAAAACGGTGAACGGGCGTCGCGGAATTGATCGCACAAAAGAAAGCCTTTCGTGGAAAAAAAAACGAGCGAGGGAGAGATTATTTCGAAAATGCACGGCCAGCCTTTTTTTTCGAAAACGAATGAGTTTAAAAACAAATCCGAAGAGTCACGAGTCACCGGTGAACCGGCCGCAACGAAGGAACCGGTTCGGTACCCGAACCGTTGCAAATAAAAAAAAAAAATAAATAAATGAGTTGGATAACCCGTTCCCGAACCGAACCGGCGGACGGACGCCCGGCGCGGCGAAGCGGGGGTGGACCGACCTAGCTTGACGTAGGTCCTCTCTCTTCCACAAAGTGGGGTGCCCTTGGGGCCCAACCCTTCATGGAAGACACAAGCTAATATATCCAACTTCAAGCTCCCATCTTTCCTATGTGGGACTCTCTCCTTCATCTTTAATATCATTCAAACAATTTGATGGATTTTGGCTCCAAAATTTGCAATTTGGAGTTCCCTCAATTTGCTCAAAATCCCAACAAGAACAGCTAGAATACGCAAGCTATAATCTACCAAAACACTCTTGTACTGCATACGTGATGCGTGCCATCCGGTTAACTGTATCACTGATGGCAAAAGTAAGAGATGGATAATATAAAGGAAACTAAGCCGGTGGAGGGCAGGCGGCACGCGCTTTCGAGAGGTTGGAAAATTATTAGCCATTGCTTCAATCAAAGATTTCTTATATTCACACTATAGCGTTAATATAGGGTTTTGAAAGTGAAGTATCCACTAGTCACCAATGGCCACGGACTTACGTGTCCATTTGTACCACGACCACAGCTTACGGTTGACGAAGAAACCGACGCGTGGAATAAAAAAAAGGTATAACTGAAACTTCCTTCATTTCGACCAAAAAAAAAAAACTTCTTTCTTTTTTTTTTTCGAAAAATTTGTTTAATTATATTATTGTCTAAACTTCCAATCGGTCTAATCTCTAGAAAAAGTGTGTCCACGTGTTTTTTGGAAAACTTGTTTAATTACATTATTATCCATCCGGTCAACTCTGTCCACATGCATTGTGCAATGCTCCAACCTCAAAAGTGAAGGGTGAGAGCTTCTTAGATTGAGTGATGTTATGATTTTAATGTGAAATATTTGACCGTTCTCTAAATCTGATCATTGACATATTACGGAAGATTTGCTAAAGATTTACATTATGTTTTTCTAATATTTAGTGTGTTTCTTATCATTAGTTAGGATTTTTTTTAAGTTAGTATAATATTTGGTATATCTTTTATTAGTAGTTAGAGATACTTGGTAGATCTTTTCTGTTATAAAATACAACATATAAATACAAGCAATATGAGCAAATTACGAATTCTCTCTTGGTATCATAGCAAAGAGCTTAAACATGCTAGACAATTCAACCCGCATCGCATTTGCAATATGGCCGCAAAAGGGTTTGCAAAGAAGGTGATTGACCCTTGTCACCATATTATCTCAACACCTCCGAAAATCCTGGAAGCGTACTCGTTTCATGCGTGCGGACACGGGATAACTACGTAACATAGTCAAAGGTTACCAGACGTGTATTGCAAGTGAAAAATAAACTCAGGTTTATTGATAGATCACTAAAAAGTTGGATCAACGGTACCCAAAATCAATACCTGGGACAGTTGTAATTCTATGCTAGTTTCAATGATATTCAATTCCTTCGACAAGAGTTTACAAAAAAGTGTGGCATATGCAAAAGAAGCAAAGGTAAGATACCTTACATCCGCGAGATCAAATTCGAGATTGGGTTACTACGGCAAGGGCGACTCTCGATAGTGGAATACTACACCAATTTGAAGATAGCGAACCTTGCATCCCAAAGTGCATCTGTGCTACAGTCACAAAGTACATGAAGAAAGTTGAGGTGGAGAAGATCCATTAGTTTCTTATGGGCCTTAATGTTGAGACCTATGGGAATGTTCGTTCTCAAATTCTCAACCTTGAGCCACTTCATTCCTCGGTGAGGTTTATTCTATGATAATGAAAGGGGACAGTCAACGATCAATTGTTTGGGGGAGGGAAGAGAAGATCAAGGGTGTTACTTTCTCAATTGGAAGAGAAGGACCAAAGAAAGTACTGTTCATGAAACCTAAATGTGACCACTATGGGAACATTAGGCATGAGAAGGGTCATTGCTAGGAGTTAATTGGATATCCTCTAAATCAGGAGTCAAGGGTGAGGTGCAAAGGCATAGAAAGGAAGTTCTCCCTCTGGTGGTTATACATTCCCATAGGTTAGCAGACAGCGGTTCTAATTAGGGGTGAGCATAATTCTGGGATAGAACTTGGAACCTGAGAGCGTGATTAATGGGAACCTATGGGTTCCAGGTTTCAAGGTATGTAGGATAGGTTCTAGGTTAAAAAATTGGGAAACCTGTTTTGACAAGCAGGTTCTAGGTTCTAGGTAGGCGGAACCTCGAACCTCGAACCTGGAACCTAAATAAGTTTTTTGTGTTTTTTCTTAGTCTATATCTTCACGTGATTCTGCGGTGTTTCATAGCTTTAGTGATGGATATTTAATCTAGAACCACTAATTTGAGTTTTCATTTTATGACTTGTTAATGTTTCATATTTTTTGTGTGTCTAAATATAAGTTGTGATTAGTAGATTATAATAGCAAGTGGTGGTCATTGAAGGTGATGATTCACTGTAAATGTTTAATTAATAATACATGTAGAACCTGGGTAGACTTTGGAAATGACCTTTGAATCTGTGATATGGTAGGTTTTAGATTCCAAAAAAATGAGGAACCTATTCTCATGGGTAGGTTCCAAGTGGAATACGGAATATGGAATCAACTCACTCTTAGTATCGATTCACGAATGACTTTTTCATTTTAATGGTATTTATTTAAAATCAGAATGCCGTGAAAAACTACTCTTTTGTATTCTCTTTGGTGAATGATAAGCTTGTTTAGTATTTGAGTTCATTTTTTTTGTTTAACTAAAATGAAATTAAAAAGAGAACCTATTAGACCTTGAATATCCTAGAACCCTATGATAAGGTAGGTTCTAGGTTCCATGGATTTTCTAGGTTCCAAAAATGAGAAACTTGTATCCGATGTGAGGTTTAGGAGTTCTAAATAGAACTCAGAAGAGTCTAGAACCGCTCACCACTAGTTCTAATAATGTTGCAAATACCAATTGAGAAGGTTTGAAGGGATTGAGGCGACAACAAACTAACTAGTAGTGATCAACATTTGGTCAATCTACTCATGGCGATGAAACCACCCACTTCAAATGATCCAAGTCATAGGTAAAGGTCCTATGGATCAATGATGGTTTTGGGGGTGAATATTAGCAGCTGCATATTCAATCAATTATACAAGATTTACATTATATTTTTCTAATATTTAGTGTGTGTTTTTATCATTAGTTAGGATTTTTTTTAAGTTAGTATAATATTTGGTATATCTTTATTAGTAGTTAGAGATACTTGGTAGATCTTTTCTGTTATAAACACAAATATATAAACAAGCAATATGAGCAAATTATTTAATTCTCTTGTATCATAGCAAAGAGCTTAAACACGCTAGACACCAACCCAGACTGTTATATATGGCCTAAAAGGTCATAAGAGGTGTGATTGACCCTTGTCACCATATATTATCTCAACACCGAAAAATCCTGAAGCCGCACTCTCGCTTCATGCTATGACATGGGATACCACGTAACATAGTCAAAGGGTTACCAAAACGTGTATTGTAAGTGAAAATAACCGTAGGTTTATTGATAGATCACTTAAAGTTGGATCCAACGGTACCCAAAAATCAACACCGGGATGCTTGTAATTCTATGCTAGTTTCAATGATATTCAATTCCTTCTCGACAAGAGTTTACAAAAAGTGTGGCATATGCAAAAAAGAAGCAAAAGGTAAGATAATTGCGCAACATCCATGAGATAGGATCACCGAGATTGGGTTGCTACGTGCAAGGACTACTCCTCGATAGTGGAATACTACACCAATTTGAAAAGATAGCGAACTCCTGCATCCTAAAGTGCATCTAAAAGTACAACACAAAGTACATGAAGAAAGTTGAGGTGGAGAAGAGAAGTATTAGTTTTATGGGCCTTAATGTTGAGACCCATGGGAATGTTCGCTCAAATTCTCAAATTTTGAGCCACTTCATTCCTCGGTGGGTTTATTTCTATGATAATGAAAGGGGACAGTCAACAATCAATTGTTTGGGGAGGAAGAGAAGATCAAGGGTGTTACTTTCTCAATTGGAAGAGAAGGACCAAAGAAAGTACTGTTCATGAAACCCTAAATGTGACCACTATGGGAAACATTAGGCATGAGAAGGTCATTGTAGGGAGTTAATTGGATAGGATAGAACTTGGAACCGAGAACGTCAAATTTAATGGGAACCTCATGGGTTCCGGTGTTTCAAGGTATGTAGGATAGGTTCTAGGTTCAAAAAATTGGGAAACCTGTTTTAACGAAGCAGGTTCTAGGTTCTAGGTATGGAACCCCGAACTCTTAACCCTGAACCTAAATAAGTTTTTGTGTTTTTCTTATCTATTTCTTCATGTGATTCTCATGGTGTTTTCATGGCTTTAGTGATGGATATATAATCTAGAACCACTAATCTGAGTTTTCGTTTTATGACTTGTTAATGTTTCATATTTTTCGTATGTCTAAATATAAGTTGTGATCAGTGAATTATAACAGCAAGTGGTGTTCATTGAAAGGATTGATTAAAGGTGAAATGTTTGTAATTGTACAATTAATAATACAGATAAAACCTGCGTAGACCCTAAAACTTGTGATAAAGTAGGTTCCATGTTCCCAAAAATATGGAACCTATTATCGTGGGTAGGTTCCAGGTAGAACCTGTACGGAATATGGAACCGCTCACCCCCAGTATCGATTCACGCAATGACTTCTCATTTTAATTGTATTTATTTAAACTGTAATGCCAGGAAAATTAATATTTTGTATTCTCTTTGGTGAATGATAAGCTTGTTCAGTATTGTTGAGTCTATTGGCTTCGCTTAACTAAAAATGAAATAAAAAAAAGAGAACCTATTAGACCTTGAACCTATCCTAGAACCTATGATAAGGTAGGCCCTAGGTTCCAATTCTTCGAAGTTCCAAAAAATCGAGAAACTTGTATCCGAGTGAGAGGTTTGTGTTCTAAATAGAACCTCAGAAGAATCTAGAACCGCCACCACTAGTTCTAATAATGTTGCAAATACCAATTGAGAAGGTTTTGAAGGGGATTGAGACGACAAACAACCAACTAGTAGTGATCAACATTTGGTCAATCTACTCTTTGATGGTATGGTATGAAACCACCACTTCAAATGATCAAGTCATAGGTAAGGTCTATGGATCCAATGATGGTTTTGGGGTGAATATTGTAGCAGCTGCATATTCAATCAATTATACACTAACTTCATTGTAATATGAAACGCTCTTCGAAAGCTTTTGTTTGGGAAACCCCTGGATTATAGCGTCATCAGAGTTTTCAAAAAGGCATTGTGCAATGCTCACAAATCATTAAAGGGCAAAGATAAATTTAAAGAAGGGGTAAGAAAAAATGTACTTTAAAGATATCCATACAAAGACGTAAGGGTTGGAAAGTTTCTATTTGGAACTGAAGGAATTATCAAAAGATCTCGTGATGTTGTTTTCTATGAAGAAAAATTTCATTTGCTCAATAACCTATACATGAGGATCAAGACTCTTTTCTTCGGTTAATTAACTCGTGGAGCTGGGTCCCATTGATGATGGTGGAATCAACCTTAGTGGGAGGAAGAAAGGGTTGTGTCAAGTTCATGAAGAAATGGACAGATAGTGATGCAGGATTGTCGAATATAATAGGGGCTTGAACTCTGGTAACTTTCTTTGGAGGGTAAGAAATCCATAGGGTGTAAGGGATTTACAATATCAAAGAGTCAAAGAGAGGGCAATATTGGCGATATAAAAGCTTGTCTTGTATAGAGGGATTCAACCATATAGAGGCATGGACTTCCATGGAAACCTTCACACTCTAGTAACTAAACTAGTTGTTGTAGATGTCTTCTTACGGATTGCATTGGCTCGTAATAGGGAGTTGCATCGGAGCCAGGGCGTCCAATAATGCATTTTACATGTTGACTTGGATGAGGATGAAGCTTCCGCTAGGTTTTCCACGATAATTGTTTCGAATCATATATATCGACTACAAAAGTCCTTGGTCTTTTGATAGGCATCTCGAAATAAATTCTCTAAATTCTCTAACGCATTGAGAAAGTATGATTTTGATCAATTATTAGCAGTTACTCATTGTTCACATATTCTCATGATAGTACTTTTCTAGCTTGTTAATATATGTTTTTCATCTCATTTTTCACAGAGCAATAAGTCAAAAATAGCTACAATGCTCAAATGGTATCTTGACGAGTGCTTTCATATCAAATACCTTGGCTAGTTAAAGTACTTTTTTGGAAATTAAAAAAGTGACATGGATGACTTTAAAGTTATATCTGAGGTCAGATAAAAGTATGTTCAACACGACATCCTATTAGAATGCCAGCATGCTATGGTCAAACCAAGTCTTCGATGGAGCAATAAAATCAGGTTAGCTCACGGCAACTGGCCTTACCATGACAGACCAAAGTCACTATAAGTGCGACTAGTGGGACATTATTACTTACCTAAATTATGGCATCTCATTTAGTCATTTTATTGAATGGAAAATTAAGGGATTGACCCTTGGCTCCTCAAAAATCATTTCAATTGCATATGGTTTTGGGAGTCTTTTGCATTTTAGAACATATAGATAAACTCATAAAATTTCATTTAATTGAACCGACGGTGTATAGACTTGTATAAAATGTTTGAATCATTTGGGTTAAGCCCATAAGAAAACAAAATTCGGCCAAGCCCAGAGTAGCATATTTAATTTGAAAAGTACGAAGGGGAAAATGGGGGTTCAAAGCTTTAATTCAGTTGGGTTAAGCCCATGAAACTTAGAGAGTTAGTAAGGCTTTTAAGTTTAATGAAATAGAGCCATTAATCCTTTAATAAGGCTAAAATAAAGGCCGTAAAGTAAAACCTAGCTCAAAATATTATAAATAGACTCTTAAGGTTGGACACATTAAGGGGTGAATACAAAGTTTGAGCGCACGATTCAAAAAATAGAACAAGAGCATATAGGGAGAAAGAGTCCCGCGGCCAGTCCTCAGGGCTGCGCCTTACCGTGTTGGATGCGTTCCTACCAAGCTCCATTAGGTATCCACAATCAGCGCTATTCTTCCGACATCACATCCGACAGTTCTTGCTGTTTTTGCCGTCACGACGACGATGCTGTTGCTACCTATTCTGACCAAGAGCCCCAGCCTGTAATGCCTTCCAATTAGACTGTGAGCGACACCCAGCAGTGAGTCCAGACGCCGCACCCGTAGTCCAACGCTTTACAGCGATCTGTCCCATTGCGCTACCGTGAGATTAAAGTGACACCACGCCTAAATTCTTCTTTTTAACTAGAACAAGAAGTTGTTATCTTTCTGCCAGTTTTCAACACGGCACAATGAAGAAGTACCAGCCATGGCTGCCTGTTAGCCTGAGCCTTGCTGCCACCTTAACCAGTGTACCAGCCGTGAAGCTCCTCTGTTGTTTTTCTCATTGATCGCCAACCACCGACACCCGCACGACGCTGCTGCTCTTGGCCCACTGTAATCTGAGCCTAACCGGGGGCACTCACTGCACGCTGCAACGAGACAGCCCCAGAAGCCCACCGATGACCTGATTGTTTTCCTTACTTGAAAAATACAAAAAGATCGCATCCCATAATAGATTATGATAGATTTTTAGATAGGATTGCATATTTAGATAATGTCTAGCTATTAAGGATAAGATTCCTACTTAGAATATGATTTTATCCAAATTATTTCCTAGTTTTTGGACGATCTTTCACTTTAAATAGTAATTTATTATTATTTATTAATTACAAATTTTTATTAAAAAAATCGAAAAATTAACATGTGCCTATCACATAGAATAGGTTGCATCACATCTTGCTATGTCATGTGTGTCATGTCATCTATGCCATGTCATCATATATTGCCACATCATTGCCATGTCACTATCCATGCCGTGTCATCAATTTATGTCATATTTTTCATGTCTGTCAAAAAATGCATGTTAGGGTCATATAGATAGTATTTTGCATGTCATGATAGAGTAGTATAATTTGCACATAATTAGAATTAAGTCATGTAAATAATATTTTTCATGTCACGTTAAATTATTTGCATTTAGAGTTAAGTTTGCATTACATGCTTTGCATATAGTTTAATTTTCATTAAAAAAAAAAAAACCCAAAAAGAACTAATTAGATTGCATAATTATTTAGAAACCATGTTTAGGTTAGATATGCATTTTTAATTAACACTTCGCATATTATTTCAAAAATAAGTTGTAATAACGATGTGGTTTGTTTTACTTTGAGGTATTTAAATCCTTACCCTTTTCCAGCAGTTTATTTATTTATTGCTTTGATTATTGAGTGATTTTTTAATGGTTGCACACCCGCATAATCACCCGTTGCATGTAAGTGCCTAGGTCTAAAATCAATCCAAGTTGCATGCAGAATACTTTTTTGGAAATAAAAGAAAAAATATATCGAAAGGCATTAGAGTAATATAGCGTAATCAAATCCCCGTATCCAAAATCTATGATTGGTAAAAAGTAAATTATTCTCCTACACATTACTTAGATGCCAAATCAACCCATCAAAAATTGAGTAGTAGCGACACCTAAATAAATTGATTTTGACCTAGTATTTCATGAGCGAACAAAGCATATCGAGATTAACCCACTTTTCGAGAAGATTTCATCAGGCGCATTAGAATTGAGCACGTACCCACTAGACTTCAAAACTGGCGAACAAATTTTACCAAAATGTCACGCCTTGAACCCTCGGCCTTGAAAAGCATCCTTCCTTGATTGTGAAATTCGGTGATATACAGGGCAATGTCGACCACATCCATTTTCACTTTAGATCATGCAATCACGAGGCGTATATCTCGGACAACAACGGGATAGACAGAAAAATATACAACATATATATACACACATTATCGGTAGTACATGAGGATTAATATATTACCAGTCCGCCCGCCCGACCTTCCCAATTACAACAACAAAGAATAGGGTTTAACCTAGCTCCTCTATTCACGAGGAACTAATCTCCTTGAGTATTTCCCTCGACATAACCGTATCACAAAGGCATAATGTGTACTCATACCGAGCACCTGAAAAGATGGTTAACAATAGCGAATGAGATAAAATCTCAGTAAGTTAACAACCTAAGTCTCGACTAAGAGGTCAACTCATCTCGGATGCACCTAAAACACGTAGCAACATATCGATGAAAGATCAATAGCAAAGCAACCCCTCCTTTGCCCTAACTATTCACACGAGCAAGCTACCCAGGCGAACATAAATATACGTGCCATTAAATAATTGTAGACATTATTACCTTACCTTGGCACACACGCCCTGCTCGTTATAAACCATCATGCACAATCATAATGCAACAAGCATATAATGTAATTAGAATACGCAACAACTTTCCCATGCACAATGCATCCACATGTATCCTAATTATAAGGTGAAATTGCTTC
>JAMXDD010000139.1:0-16072 GCA_024733475.1 Syzygium grande
CAGACAATGGGAAGAAGGCTCGGGAGGGCGTCGTGGCCATTGTTCGCCGAATATCTATGGAATTTCTGAGAACGTGTTTTAAATGATTTTTGAGAGACGCTTGACAGATTAATTTCATTGATTTGAATTAATCACGGATATCCCCCTCATGCTTCTTCACTTGAAAACCTTTTCAAATCGTGTGTTACAACAATGTGAAAAGAGAGAAAGAAACTTGACCCGAAAATTGTGCAATTTTGATTGGGACAATACACGTGTAAATGAAGACTACTGAATACGATTCCCTTTTCTTGAAAAGATAAGAAAATCTTTTCGATAGTAGAATCCAACTTTCGTAATTTCCATTTATTGTAGATTCAAAGTTTCTCAAGCGCAATCTCTATCATTTTTAAAAATTTTTTTTTCTATTTTAAATAACTAGGATAGGGTTAAACATTTGTATTTTAAAAACTGTGTCTTTAGTATGTTCGATTAATTTTTCAACATAAAACACAACCCAATTACTATTTCCTGCACATTTTCTTCTTCGTTTAAAGCTTCTTGAAATAGTATGTTACAATTAGATGAGAAGAAATTGACTTGCTCGAGTTATTTTGGCTGATCTTACCCAAGCACGACCCTTTGTTAAAAACTCAATATAGAAAATATTTTTTAAAATTTCTTAGTGAAATTACAAAGAAAAAGTTAGATGACTTCCAATTGACAATTTTTTAAAGTTTTATGGAAAGTTTTCACTAAAATTCTAGACATTTCATTTTACAATATTATTGTAGAACATCATCAACTATCAACCATTAGATGACACTGGTTGATAAAAAATATCTAATGGATAAATCTTTGTCAATGCATGACAACAATGTACAATATATTATAGTACCTCACAAAATCTCCTTGTAATTCTATGTTGTGTTTGTGTGTTGTAGGTAGAGAGAGAGATATTCACTGTTAAGATCATTCCAACTCAAATCCAACACACTCGAAGCTCCACAAGAGGAAGGAATAAGGAATCATGAATAGCCCAAGGGAATTCCAAGTTCTAATCTCGTGTCTGGTTCAGAAATAGTCGAGTCACCTGCAAAGTGGTATCATCGAGCCTAACCCTCCCATCCGCAGCAATCACCCTTGCTGTTGCGCCACGATGGAAGAGAAGACCCATTCGGGCAGTCGAAGGTGGCTTTGATCTTGAGCAGTGCAGTCCCCTCTCTCTCCAAGCACCCCATGCTTCCTCTTCCTACCAATATCAACACCCCATAGCTTTCATAGTGAAGAGCACTCTGCCGGTTCACTTTTACCAATTTGGCCTACTCTCTCCCTTCGGTGGACAGGATTGAACCATTTTCTACAAATTATGATCTGAAGATTTGATAGATTTTGTCTATTTATTTAATGCAGTTTGGACAAAGGGCTAGTTATTTGGTATTGTAAATAAAAATTAGGAAACTTGATCTTTTGGCTCAACTCTAATGAAAAACATTTCGATTTTCTAAAATATTTTCATCACATAACACGAATAGGGTTGAAAATTTTTAAATTTTTATTATTTGATTTCTTAACATATATCCAATATAAGTTGCTTAAAAAAATCCTTTTTTCACAAAAAAAAAAAATGTTAAATCTTAATCTTGAAAAGATAAAGAAGAGAAGATACAAAGGAGACGCTGATATTGGGCCAAATAAGGCCCTCAACGATTTCTTCATCTTCTTCTCCGGTCGGCCTATCCACAAAAGCAAAGGCCTGCTCCTCTGCGAGTTCTCCACAGAAAAAAGGGCAAAAGCCACGGCGAGATGGAGCCAAGGAGGATAGGAAGGAGACCAACAATGGGGGAGACGATGGGCCATCGATTTTCACCCACAATTCTACTTCTCATGCCGCTCGCACTGCTTGAACGTCCAGCTGCTGCTGCGGATGGACTATGTCGGCATCACGGTACGCGCTGGTGTCGTTCCGGGAGCTGCCGGAGTACACGAAGGACAGCGAGTTCATCCTCCGCCACTACCGCGCCAACCGGCCGCTCCCCGAGGCCGCCCTCAGCTTGTTCCGTTGGCACAACGAGACGCTCAACGTTTGGACGTGAGGATGACTAATGATGTGTTTTTAGTTCGATTTGTTTTTTTCATGCGAGGCCATCTTTGTTCCTATTTTCTTCTTGAGTTCATTTTTATCTCTCTCTCTTTCTTTTTTGTGATTTGTGGTGATCTCTTTTGCGTCCTGTGTGTGATGGGGGAGCAGGCATTTGATTGGGTTTCTGGTGTTTCTGGGATTGACGGTGGCCAACTTTGTGGACGTGCCTCAGTTTGGGGATCTTCTCGGCCTATTCTCAAGGTGCGTTTTGTATTATTCAATCCTCTCCTATACTAGCGTGCACATTTTAGTGAGTTCTGATTTATCGATGTTTGTATTTAGCAACTCGTCCCAACTCGATGATATCGGATGGAACCCATAATTTCTAGTGAGGAATTTGTCAGTAGCAGCTCGATCTGTGTTGACTATCATAGCTCGATTTCACTGTCTCAAAGTGTAATCTAAGATGAGGCTCGTAGGTGCAAGTTATAACTCACTAGAGAGCTTGCTAAATTGCTCATTTGGTGAAGATGTTTGAGTTACCCTGTTTTGATCAAATCCTCCATAACCAGCTTAAAATTGTCGAATTTCACAGTCACAACCGCTTAAATTTTTCCTACCTGTTTATTAGTGGAACGGCGTGTACAAGTCAGTGTAGTATTGTGATATTCGTGGCTTGTTACCATACCAAGCAATCGGCCATTTCATCAGCTGACCTTCCTTCAAATCGGCAACTGGCAACCAAAATTGCCATTTAAAACCTTCATTTTCTTGTGGTGCTGTATCAAAATTGCAAGTGCCACAGATGAATAACTCGAGTTTGTGACATTAAGGGCAGGCACATAAAATTTAACTCAGAAAGTTTGTTTCATAGGAATATACAAGGGTCGTGCTCGTCATTTTCATTGCTGCTTAAATTTCAGGAGTAGTAGTAGCCTGACAGTCAAGATAGTCTTGCTCAAACAGCAAGTGCAAAATTAAGGTGGATAACAAGGGTCATCTGTGATTAGTTAACATGATGGATCAAAGTATTAATAGAAATTTTCGTTCTTTTCAAACATAAATTAAAGATCCAATCCATTGGAAAATCTCTCCGTGTTCCTCTTAATTCAACATGGATTCAGTCCACCTTCAATGGACAATCATTTTCCACGTAAGTAGCACTGTGTGTGTCAAGAAAAAGTTCACACATGGTGGACCTTGTAATAAACTACTGCAGAATGCTCTGAAAGTTGATTGCTGCTAAGATTTTCTGAACGACATCAGTGGTAAATAGCTTTTACAGTGAAGAGTAGTACACTGGTGGTCAAATTGAATTTGAAAGTATCAGCTTAAGCAAGCTACATAGTTATTCAATTAGTGCTCTGCCCAGTCACTTTCACCATTTTGGCCTGCTCTCTCCCTTCGGCAGACAGGATTGAACCATTTTCTATAAATTATGATATGAGGATTGGACTCCGACTAGTATTTCCACAGATTATGCAATGGCTTGATATGCAAATCCACTTGTGCAGGTCAAACTGTACTGGTGCAGGAACTAATATCTCTTACTCAAAGGAATTGCTTTTGGTGAGTGGCGCACCAACGATGTTTCATTCAACTTATGAAAAGAATACTCTCTTTTGAAGTCTACAGATGCATCTAACACAAAATAGTTTTCAGGGCACAAATTCTTTGGTGAACTTGAATCAGATAACAGAAGAAGAAATGATGATCGCTTCACTCCAACCAGCTGCGACATGGTGGCCGTTCTTTGTCTTCTTAGGCGGATCCATGTTCTGTCTCCTCTCGAGTAGCATTTGCCATCTTTTCTAATGCTACTCACACTGCTTGAACATCCAGCTGCTGCAAATGGACTACGTTGGCATCACGATCATGATCATCACCTCATTCTTCCCCCAATCTACTATATTTTCCAATGAGAACCCCATTGGCAACTGATCTATCTTGGCGGAATAAGGGCAATGGGGATGTTCACCGTCGTGACATTGCTTGCCCCTTCTCTTACTTCTGGGAAATTCCAAGCGTTTCAGGCGATGCACTTCTCGTCCATGGGTTTTTTTGGCATCGCTCCTGCGATCCATGCCTATATTGTGAATTGAGCAATCCCCAGCGCCCGATCACGCTTGCTTATGAGTTGGCCATGGCACCGTCTTACATTACAAGTACTTTGATTAATGTTGGCAGGATTCCTGAGAGGCTAAAATCGTGTTGGTTCGACCTTGCTGGTCACGCCATCAGATATTTCACGTTTTTGTGATCATGGGTGCCTTGGCTCATTATGGTGCTACTCTGTTGCTCTTACAGTGGCAAGATAGAATCAGGTGCGATAGAACTGTGTAACAGTGCAAAAATTAGTCAAAATTGATTCATTTCAATTGAACCAAGTGCGAGCGATTTGCTGGAGTTTCATGTTATTATGTTAGTTTGTGTACACCCCAAGTCAAAAAGCCTCTAGGAGAGATGGCGTTCAATGACAAGAGGAGATGCCTCCGTTTATAAAGAAGAGGAATGCCCATTGTATTTGTTATATTTTTCTTCTTTTCAATGGATGATTTAATTTACAATGTGATCATATTCGGGTGATAATCTTTTCTGCTTTCATCTTATTTTGAGCTAATTGTGAGTAGTTGCTCTATAATTTTAGTTCGACCACTATTACTTTTTTTTTTTTTTGGCTAAAGAATACTACCACCACCAACATGAGAATAGTTTGTCAAGCGCTGTATCGCCATCTACACGACAGAAAAAAAAAAGCTAGAGCAGGAGGGTGATGAATTCTTTTGTGTGGTGAATTTTAAGAAGATAAATTATGACCCAATACAACATATAGAACTGCTAAGAGTCTACCTAATAGGGTTCGGGAAAAAGCAACAGATGCAAGCAAATAGAAATTGCAGACGTGAAACTTGCTTTAGCCCATTTGCAATCTCTGCATCCATCAAAGTTCTGCCATTAAAAAGTTTGTTGAAAGAAGCGCGAGATATGGAGAATTTGGAAGTCCAAGAAGGAGCAGTTGTTAGGAAGGAAAAAAAGACTCAGACGATGTAATATCCACCTTCAGCGAAGCTTCATTCTGGCAGTAATGCTGCTTACTCTCGAAGAAGAATCAGATAAGTATTGGCAAAGTCAGTTGACGGCCGATCTGGCTTCGGAAAAATCAGCCACTTCAATGGTAGTGTAAAGAGTCATGAAAAAGGAGGCGGTTAGATATACTAGCGTACCTTAGAGATTCTCAAGGAAAATCAGAGAAGCACTCGTCAATCTGTGATGACAAGTCACAGCCATAGCTATGAATTATTGTTCTTCATGGTTATTGTATCTGTGACTACATTGATCTTTCCTTCAGTTCACAACCAAAAAGAAAATCTGGTGATACTTCACATCCAAATTTAAAGGAAAAGACAGTCAACATGACAGATCCAAGGGTTCAACATGCATAGTGGAGACTCGAGATGTTCAAATGCTTGCAAACACAAGCTCTGCTAAGGAAACAATCGGATATCCTTACAAACAAAATTTAACACGTTGAGATAGTAGGAGTTGAAGTAGAGAAAAATAACGACCCCACCAAAAGCCACCATGTATGATTCGGCGAAACTCCGTAAGAAGGCTTCTTTTCAGGACACATCATCTTCGCCTATGTCAACAGTCGACAGAGTCCACGGACTGTCATTTGAGCTTTTATAACTTATTAACGGTGGTCCACAGAGAAGAGGGTTACTTTGATAAATTGCTTGATCGAAAGTTGAATTGATTTTTTCTGTCTGTTGTCTTGCCTAACAAGTTGTTGTGAGCAAAGCTAAAAAGTGAAAGTGCGTATAGCTCTCTCACTTGCGGAGGAATCAGACCAGTTAACTTGTTGAAGGAAAGGTCCAAGCTCTCTTTATTCCTTTAATTGGAGAATTTTTCTAGAATTGATCTCGTCGAATGATTATGCGACAGATATAAGACATATATTTCGTTCAAATAATCGATTTTAGTGGAATAAAGCCCATCAAATTATTGTGCAAGAGATCCATTCAAGGCAGATATTCTATAAAGTTGCACTTTTAATATTTCAATCTACTCTCTGACACGAAGGTCGTTTTCTTCTAGTTCATCCGAAAAAGCATGTGTACCGCTACCATCATAGAAAAATTATAAGCCAAGTTTTCCCTTGTACTAGTAGCGATGCCATACTTAGCGTTTTCACTCAAAGTATTGAATGTGCTATTAGATACCCCACCATTTCCAAATTGAAAATCTTAAAAACAAGAAGGAACTTCTCTAGAAAGGTCTATATAAGAGAGATCCAGTATGCTCATCTTGGTCAACCTTAAAAGTGGTTTCCTTTCGGTAGAAGAAACAGATCCAGTTGAGCATCTCACCTGTCAATGCATTTTTCGTAGAGACGATGGACGGAGCTCTAGGAAGAAACTAAGGAAAAAGCCTAGTGAGCTCAACTCTTTGTAGATGCAAGAACCTCATAAATGTAATATTGGCACGGTAGGGTATATTTGGACCGAAATTTGTTAGTCCAAAGGTATAAAAAACGAGAGGATTCAATTTGCAAAAGCTCAATAATAAAAGACCACCCATAAGTTTCCGACAACGTTAGAAATTCCAAAAGTTGAATATCTCCAATCTAGTTTGGTATTGGTCTGGACAAGAAATTATCGCTTAAATCCAAAATCCTTGAGTCTGAGCTATCCCAAATGCCAAGTGATATATCCCAATGAATTGATTGTCGTCCAGATACAAATATTTCAACCTTGTAAAGTTAGTAGTTATTGATAGCATTCGGCCATGCAACTTCTCGCCTGACCGTTTTAGTATAGATAGTGTGACACAACCTATGGCCAGTGGCTCTGGCATCTCCCTCGGAAAGCTGCTATTTGACAGATCTAATGTTGACAACAATTTCATATCACCTACAGATGGATAGATTCTAACTCCTACCGAGTCCCTTGACAGGTTTAGGTACTACAAATTGAAAGGATGGAATCAATCTAAGATGGAAGCGCTCCTTCGATCCTATTGGCAAATGCATTGAACCAACACAAATTCACAAGATTTGACTAAGATGGCCAATGAAAAACACCCGGCAAGTTGTTGCCAGTGAGTTTTAACTTGACGAGATTCACCTTATTTTGCAACAACCAATCTCAACACCACTGAACTCCACATGCACAGCACTAGCAAAGAGCACCTCATGTTTTTCTGTTGAACTGTTGCATTGCGTCATTGCCTGATTCAGTATCCGTTATATATGTAGCTCAGCATTATGTTCTCTGTTTTTTTAAGATGGCTATTAATTGAGCTTGACCCATATTTCTTTTGGATAAAAGGTGTGACTAGGTTGACCCTTGACAAATATTCTATGTTGGTTTGGTTTGAAGAGGACATCAAGGTGATGGGAAAAGAAATGCTGGCACAATCATTGATTCTGATACATATGTAGAAGACAGTCGCTCTTAAATTTCTGCCAGTAGAGTTGAACTTATCCTCTAAGCAATTTTGCATTAAGTATTGGATAAGCTTCGTTCTCTTGCTATAAATCTTCATCAAGCAGTGACCATAAAGGTGGGCCCAAGGTGCATAACGGTGGTCCTACAATGCATGCCTTTGTCGTCAAATAGGAGCAATTCCCGCGCCCAATCCTTTGTGTTAGTAGGATCTTGTCTTGATACGCTAAAACCCAGTTGGTTCGATGTTGCTGGTTGCAACCATCAAATATTTCATGTCACGCCCGCACCTTACGAGCATGCAATCATCCCTCGATGGTCGATCATTGAATGCGACGCCCAGTGCACGTCGCCGACCCAACCCAAACATTAGAGATTAGGCACGCGCGAAAACAAATAGAAATAACCCAGACAATTAATAATGACACAGGATAACAATAGCACAAAACACAAATTGTAAATCCTACACTTGGCAGATACCTACGACGTCCATAAAAGACAATCCCCAAGCTAGGCCACAACAACTGAACCACATTCCTCAATAGGGGCAATGTGTCATAAACTTAACTCCTCTACGAGGGGGCTCAAAATACCGAGTACTAGACCCGTCCTAGATCTTGAGATACCCTTGCAGCGTCTCCGAGTTACTCATGGTAGCGAATCTGAAATGGTTATATAATAACCGTGAGAACGAGTCTCAATAAGCAACTCCCTATACCCCACGTAGGCCAATGCGTGCCAGGACATGTCATTACATGCAATCTACCCCATAATATGCGAGTTCTCATCATTATACTTACCTTGCCCTCGAACCCATGCTAACACCGCACGTTAGTCATCATGTGATAATACAATAATGGTAATTAAATAACACATCACAATCGCTCAAATACCAACCATACTTACACTCAATCAATCCAACTAATTTAACCAGCCAATTCAATCACACGCTCAACCAGCCAATTCAATCACACGCTCAACCAGCCAATTTAGTCACACTTAACCAGCCATTTCAGCTTACACTCAAATCGCATGCGGCGTCCCAAACATCTTTTCTCATGACTGCGCCCATCGCTACCAGGTCTATTCTCCACGTGCACACAAGCCACACAATTTGATCAATTCCAATGGCCGCCCGTCAACACGTCCCAAGCCATACCGTTCAATCAATTCCGGTGGCTGCCGTCAATACGTCCCAAGTCACACTATTCAAGCAATTCCAATGACCGACGTAAGCACGCCCCAGTCCAATGCACCTTTAACGGGCCACCATCAACACGCGCCTCAAGCCCGCATCCTTTTGGCACATCGGGCCATTCATGCCTTCACACGAACCGGCCACAACACGTTTCCAAGTCCGTCTTTCCATTTGGCACACCGCCAGTCAAGCCTTCACACGGACCTGTCAACAAGTCCCAAGTCCGTAGCCCTCCGATCAATCCGGGCTTAAAATCGACATGCAAGCACACGCCATTCAATTCGGTCAATTTCACGCCAATTGCATCAAACAACCCATATTCACAACTCGGGAATCGACCGTCGTACAATTCAAATTCAATCACCACATTTTCACAAATGTCAATCGACACGCCATCACACTCAATTCAACTCATACTCTCCGACATTCAAGTCGGTACACCCAATTAATCCAAGTCAATCACACGCGGCCACGACAATTCAGTCATGTTATTCATCTCAATCAGTCACTAAATTAGCCACTAATTAAGCCTCACAATTATCACAATTTAATCTAACAAATACGCACATATGAATATTAACCCTAATTCACATTTAGCCCATAAACCGGTACTAATCACGCCCTAAACAAGTCTAATAATACCCAATGAACTAGGTAGGATTTAGAAAGTTACTTATTTAAGTTTGGCCGGGAAAAGCCGGCCCGAGCCTAGAATGGCCGGGTGAAGCAGTGCGGACTAGGCACACGCCACGAGCACGGCGGCGATACGGGCGCGGGCAAGGGCATGAGGGGCATGTCGAGTGCGGCGACGAGCGACCATGGTTTGGGCATGAGCCATGCCCGGCACGGCCGGGCTGGTTGGCAGGCGGCGCTGGTTGGCAGCGCGGCGACCGGCGGGTGGGCGGGCGTTGGCGGCGGGGGGTGTGGCGGGCGGGCGCTGCAGCCTCGCGGTGGTAACGGGCACGCCAACCGAAGCCGGCGGCGATGAAGCCGACGAATCATGTGCCGCCGGGCGCCGGGCGAAGCCTGAAAGCAGCAGTGGTCACTCAAGGGCGGGCGACAGCCATACCGGCCTACAGGCGGGCAGTGGATGATGGCGGGCATAACCAGCGCGTGGGGCTGGATAACGCCGGGCACAACGGGTAACGGCGGGCGAGTTCATCGCTACGCTGCAAGGGAGGAGAAGAGGACGGGCGGGCGATCGCGAACGACGCTGATGGCGGTCGAGCTTGCTGGCGATGGTGGCTAGTGGAGCGACGCCGGCTGGAGGTGGAGGGCGGCCAAGCTGGTCATTGCAGAGAAGGGAGGAATGCGGTTAGGCGGAGGAAGAAGCGTATAAAGAAAGGCCGAGGAAGGGAAGGAAGAGAAGAAGAAAGAGAAGAGAAGGAAAAAAAAGAAAAAGGAAAAGGAGGAGAGAGAATAGATGGAGAGAGAAAGTTTGCATGGGGAAGGGAGGCAGACGTGGGGGGAGAGGAGGTGACGCAGCATGTAGGAGAGAGAGAGAGAGAGTCAACGCCAAGATTTCGAGCACAATCCAACAGTCCGATTTCAAACCCAATAAAAATCTAATGGCTCTCAAAAATCCTAACTAATATTATAGGACAAAGGGTCAAAATAAAATAACTTAAAAACGACTACGAGGGAGGTCTACTAGTCCACCCTGCACCGGGTCGAAATTTCACTTTTCACATATTCGGCAATCTCGATGCTGGCCACAACAATATCGACACCGCCTAATTTATTTCGTTCGAAACTCCCGAAAATCGACTACCAAGTTTGGGGTCTAAATAACGACCAAATTCGATCGAGTGCGTTTCTATTAAAATCTCTATTCTAAAAAACAAGAACCCAAGAGTGATCGGTTCTCATGAGATTCCATTATAAATGCATTAACGAATTACATGTTTTATAAATCTCAAAAATGGGCCAAAATTCGGAATGTCACAACTCTCCCCTTACAAAAATTTTGTCCTCGAAATTTACAATTCAACCCAACTATTCAAACAAATGAGGGTACCGTGTCGCATCAACTCTTCACTTTCCCACATCGCACCTTCAGTCTCATGGTGTTCCTAAATTACTTTGACCATCGAAATTTTCTTGTTCCGCAACATTCTTTCTATTCTGTCCTCGATCCGAACTGGCTTTTCCACGCATCGACACCCCCGTCGCCCACGTCTATTTCTTCGTAGCTCAAAGACGTGGGTCGGGTCCGATTGTACTTCCTCAACATAGACACGTGAAATACATTATGAACATGAGATAAATTTGGCGGTAGCACAAGGCGATAAGCCAAGGTGCCTATTCTCTTTAAGACCTCAAATAGACCCACGTACCTCGAGCTCAACTTTCCTTTCTTACCAAACCGTGACAATTCTCTCATCAGCGACACCTTGAGGTATCGTAGTCCCCTACTTGAAACTCCAAGGGCCTACGTCTCGGTTTGTATAATTCTTTTGGCGGCTCTGGCGGTCTTAAGTCTATCCCGAATTACGGACTGTTTCGATTGATTGCTGAACCAACTTGGGACCCATGATGCTCCTCTCACCCACTTCATCTCAACAAACCGTGTTACGCAAAAACCCTGCCATAAAGCGCTTGAATGGTGCCATTCGATACTCTGCTGGTATCTATTGTTGTAGACAATTCCACCAAATGCAACTGTTCTTTCCACTCACCCTTAAAATCCAAAAACACATGCTCGCAGACATGTCTTCCAAAGTTTGAATTGTCCTTTCAGATTGGCCATCCGTGCGGGATGGTAGGTCGTGCTAAATTGCAACCGTTCCTAGTGCCGTATAAAGACTTTTCCAAAAGGCGGTAGTAAATTTAAGACCACGGTCCGAGGTGATCGTCACGGTACTCCATGGAGACGGACTATATCGTCGCACATACAAATCGGCATACCTTTTCAAGGCGAAATCCTTTCGCACCAGTAGAAAAATGTGCTAACTTTGTCAACCGATCAACTATCACCCGGATCGAATCATGATCCCTTTGGCTTCTCGGTAATCCCATTACAAAGTCCATCGTGATGTGTTTCCATTTTCACTCAGGTATTTTCAATGGCTGCAACATTCCACCGCTTGCAATGTTGTGCATTCACTTGTTGGCACGTTAAACACTTAGCCACATGCTTGGCCACGTCCACTTTCATGCCGTTCCACCAATAATGCTGCCGTAAATTCTGATACATTTTCGTACTCCCCAGGTGAATACTGTAAGTGCTATGATGTGCTTCAGACAAAATCTCTTTCTTCAGTTCTGCATCACTGGGTACACATAACCGTCCACTGAAACTTTAGAATTCCATCCTCGGATACCTGAAAATCCGATTTCCTTTTTGTGGCATCCATACTCAAAATCTTTTGAATCTCCGGGTCCGTAGATTGTAAAGCCTTAATCTTAGTCTGAATTTCCGGTTCAATACTCAATATTGCGAAAGCGAGACTCGAGACCGACTCACTTCAAACTTAAATTCCGACTCTGGACTCCCCTCAATAGGGTCCATTCTTTGACCATCATATGCGCGATGCCCGATTTCCAACTCGGTGCATCCGCTACCTTATTAACCTTTCGGGGTGATATAAAATATTGCGGTCATAGTCCTTAAGGAGTTCCATCCAATAACGCTGTCTCATGTTAAATCCTTTTTAGGAAAACAGATACCTTAAACTCTAATAATCTTTATAAATTTGAAATTTCTCTCCACAGGTAGTGTCTCCAAATCTTAAAAGCGAAGACAATTGTAGCTGATTTCAAATCATGTGTTGGATAATTCAGCTTATGTGGTCTCATTTGTCGCGATCGTATGCCACTACTCTTCCATGTTGTGCTAACACACATCCGAGTCCTCTTATCGACGCTGGCGTCATTGTAGATTTCATATCCTCCCAAACCTGACGGGACCGTCAACACTAACGTGATCGTCAAACTCTGTTTTAATCCCGAAAACTCTTTTTGTAGTTATCCGTCCATTCAAATTTCGTTTCTTTCTTTGAAAACGCGTCCATGGTGTCGTTAACGCTAAAAACCTTTCCACAAAACGTCTGTAATGACCTGCGGATCCAAGAACCTTGAACCTCGATTACCGTTGTCGGTCTTAGCCAATTCATGACGGCTTCAATCTTTGCGGATCCACTTTGCAATTCCTTCCCTAAGTATCATATGTCCTAAGAACGCCACTCAATGAAGCCGAATTCACACTTATAAAACTTAGCGTAAAGTGCGTGCTCTCTTGAGGTCCGTGAGAACCTTTTTCCAAATGTAACTCACACTCGGCGGAACTCTTTGAGTATACCAAGATATCGTTTATGAACACGATTACAAACTAATCTAGAAATTCCTTGAATACCCGATTCATTAAATCCATAAAGGCTGCAGAGGCGTTCATCAGTCCAAACGGCATCACCGTAAACTCATAGTGTCCATACCTCGTCCTAAATGCCGACTTCGCACGTCCTCCTTCTTGATCCTCAATTGGTGATAACCGGGTCCTCAAGTCGATCTTACAAAATATTGATACCCCTTGTAACTGGTCGAACGGGTCATTTACCCTTGGCAACGGGCGTTTATCCCGAGTAGTCACCGATTCAACTTATGCGTAGTCAATACATAATCTTAACGATCCGTCCTTCCTCACGAATAAAACTGGCGCTCCCCATGGAAACCCACTCAAGCGAATAAAACCTTCATCCAATAACTCACGCATTTGGACTTTCGATTCCTTCAATTTTGACAATGATATCTTGTAGAGCGCTCTCAAGGTCGATTTTATCCCTAGGGCCAACTCAACTACAACCTCGACTCTCCTATCGGTGGCAATTCGACAATTCACGAAGAAAGACATCGGGAAGATTACACACCTCAGCTATGTCCTTTAGCCTTGATTCCTCAACCAACTAATCAGCCACAAATTAATTATCTCTTTACACCTCAAAAACAAAGCTCAATCCATCTAAATTTCAATCCCAGTCTCTCAAAACAACTCACATCGATTCTTTACAAAATTTGTAATCCCTAAGTAAGACTCATCCATCCCAACTCGCCCAAGAATATCGGTCGATAATTTAGAAATTCTTAAGTCGATTGCGCCTACCCACTATAAGCAATTATCGTCGTATATGACCATTAGAGTTACAACTTCAAAATCATCACCTATTGTACCCGAGATCAACACATAACGACTCTAGACTTTCATGGCACATTCTCTAATTCCTTCCCCACTACAAGATACATCTTTTCTTCGTCCATAGCGATTTTGATTAATGCAGGGGTAGCTCTCACTTAATATCCTACCTGCGGTCGTTGCAATTGCATTAGTGACCTAACACTGTCGGTTCAACAATTTCTCACTTGGTGACCTTCTTGTCCATATCCACAATATGCTCCACTTCTACCTTGGCAATGGCCATTCCTATACCTCTTTCAAATCGACCGACATGCGGCGTTGGAGTAGTGGTTGACTTTCCAAAGTTCTTTTTTTACTAGAGAGACAAATTTCGTTTCTACTGTCATATGATTCTTTCAAAGTTCCCATTGTCCCTAGCCAGCGCAAACCCACGATCTAGAAGCGGCCGTCCTTTCACTCATATCCGTGTCAACCATCAAACTCTCTCATACAACTCGTTGTAATTCCTTAAGACCCAAAAGTATCAACTGATTGCGAAATTCCAGTTCCAATCCATCCTGAAACCTCCTTGTCCCATCCACATGGTCCTTGACCATCTTTAGTGCGTACTTAGGCAACCTTACAACTTGACCTCGTACTGATCGACTAACATCCGATTTTAGTGAAGCCGAAGGAACTATGTCATCTTCTGTCCTTGCGCACTTTCTGAAAGTACTTCTTATTAAAGACCTCGATAATGACACTGACTTAGAAATATGCCCTCCGAAATATCCTACTTGGGGTCCTCTTACCAATCACTTGCATTTCCCTAGAGTTAATATATAGCCAGGGTCACTTTCTCCTTATCAAATTGCGAATACCTCAAAAGTCCCTCCTCTATCCAAAGTAATGTAGCCTTAGGGTCACCTTTAATATCGACTTGAGAGGTTTCAATTTCCAATATTTTCCAACCAGCCGACACATCTATCGATTGTGTTAACTTGCCATTGACCTTGATTCCCAACATTTTTATTATACCCATGATTCCCGTTATTCCCATTAACTTGACGACAATAGTGACCCTAACATCAGTAGAAACAATAGCATTTCCCTCCTCGGTTTGCCTTCCCATTAAAATTCTAACTTCCTTGAGTGCCCTCAAAATCTCATCCCATCCGGGATTCCCCACAACTCAACTTGCGGACCTACCTAACCTCGACCTCGACCTCTTCCTCAGCTACTCTTATTCACATGATTCACACTACCCACTTACTTGCTATAATTCTCCTCGAGAATTAAAGACCTAGGGCTAACTATACGGTCTAAGCTCTAGGCAGCAATTCACAATAATTCACTAAACAAGCGGGTCAATCACAACACCACTCAATCACAAAGAACAGGAATCGTGCACTAACCTCGGGTCTGACGCACCTATATTTCACATATTAGTGCATAATATCACTCAAAGCAATAACAACCAAGCGATCGGGTAATGCATGGCCAACAAATCTCCCTAATGGCTACCCCAAAGTCATTGCTCCTTATCACTCTAAGCTTCGACCATCTTGATTCGAGCTGACCTTGCTCGATACCAAATCAACCGGGATGTCACGCCCCGCACCTTACGAGCGCGATCATCCCTCAATGGTTGATCATTGAATGCAACGTCTCTGCACGTCGCCGACCCAACCCAAACATTAGATATTAGGCACGCCGCTGAAACAAATAGAAACAACCTGCATAATTAATGACACGGGGTAACAATAGTACAAAACAATAATTGTAATTCCTACACTTGGCGAGATACCTACGACGTCCACAAAAAGACAATCCTCAAGCTAGGCCACAACAACAGTAACCACATTCCTCAATAGGGGCAATGGGTCGCAAACTTAACTCCTCTATGAGGATGGACTTAAAATACCGAGTACTAGACCCATCCTTGATCTCCGAGATACCCTTGCGTCTCAGGTCACTCATGATCGCGGATCCGAAATGGTTATATAATAACAAAGGAGAAGCGAGTCTCAATAAGCAACCCCCTATACCCCACATAGGCCAATGCGTGCCAGACAAGTCGTACATGCAATCTATCCCATAATATGCAGAGTTCTCATCATTATACTTACCTTGCCCTCGAACCCATGCTAACATCGCATGTTAGTCATCATGTGATAATGTAATAATGGTAATTAAATAACACATCACAATCGCTCAAATACCAACCACATTTACACTCAATCAATCCAACTAAT